>OX451735.1:1204573890-1204591390 GCA_948472305.1 Vicia faba
GACGTTGTTGTTGTTGTTTATTTGACGTAGATGTTGTTGTTGTTGTTTAATTGACGTTGTTGTTGTTGTTTATGTGACGTTGTTGTTGTTGTTGTTGTTTATTTGACATTGTTGTTGTTGTTGTTTATTTGACGTTGTTTTAGTATTGTTGTTTATTTGACATTTCTGTTGTTATTTATTGGACGTTGTTGTGGGTGACATTTTTGTTGTTGTTGTTTATTTAACGTTGTTGTTGTTGTTTATTTGACATAGTTGTTGTTGTTGTTTATTTGACATTTTTGTTGTTGTTGATGCTGTTGTTGTTGTTGTTGTTGTTTATTTTACGTTGTTGTTGTTGTTGTTGTTGTTTATTTGACATTGTTGTTGTTGTTGTTATTGACGTTGTGTTGTTTATTTGTCGTTGTTGTTGTTCTTGTTCTTTATTTGACGTTGTTGTTGTTTATTTGACGTTGTTGTTGTTGAAGTTGTTGTTGTTGTTATTGTTTATTTGACGTTGTTGTTGTTGTTTATTTGACGTAGTTGTTGTTGTTGACGTTGTTGTTGTTGTTGTTTATTTGACGTTGTTGTTGTTGTTTATTTGACGTAGTTGTTGTTGTTGACGTTGTTGTTGTTGTTGTTGTTTATTTGACGTTTTTGTTGTTGTTGATGTTGTTGTTGTTGTTGACATTGTTGTTGTTGTTGTTTATTTGACGTTTTTCTTGTTGTTGATGTTGTTGTTGTTGTTTAATTGACGTTGTTGTTGTTGTTGTTGTTTATTTGACGTTGTTGTTGTTGTTATTGTTGTTTATTTGACGTTGTTGTTGTTGACGTTGTTTATTTGACGTTGTTGTTGTTTATTTGACGTTGTTGTTGTTGACGCTGTTGTTGTTGGTTATTTGACGTTGTTGTTGTTATTTATTTGACATTGTTGTTGTTGTTGACGTTGTTGTTGTTGTTGTTTATTTGACATTGTTGTTTTTGTTGTTGTTGACGTTGTTCTTGTTGTTGTTGTTTATTTGATGTTGTTTTAGTATTATTGTTTATTTGACATTGTTGTTGTTATTTATTTGACGTTGTTGTGGGTGACATTGTTGTTGTTGTTTATTTGACGTTGTTGTTGTTGTTTATTTGACGTTGTTGTTGTTGTTGTTCTTTATTTGACATTGTTGTTGTTTATTTGACGTTGTTGTTGTTTATTTGACGTTGTTGTTGTTGACATTGTTGTTGTTGTTATTGTTTATTTGACGTTGTTGTTGTTGTTTATTTGACGTAGTTGTTGTTGTTGACGTTGTTGTTGTTGTTGTTGTTTATTTGACGTTGTTGTTGTTGTTTATGTGACGTTGTTGTTGTTGTTGTTGTTGTTTATTTGACATTGTTGTTGTTGTTGTTTATTTGACGTTGTTTTAGTATTGTTGTTTATTTGACATTTCTGTTGTTATTTATTGGACGTTGTTGTGGGTGACATTTTTGTTGTTGTTGTTTATTTAACGTTGTTGTTGTTGTTTATTTGACATAGTTGTTGTTGTTGACGTTGTTGTTGTTGTTGTTTATTTGACGTTTTTGTTGTTGTTGATGCTGTTGTTGTTGTTGTTGTTGTTTATTTTACGTTGTTGTTGTTGATGTTGTTGTTTATTTGACATTGTTGTTGTTGTTGTTGTTGACGTTGTTGTTGTTTATTTGTCATTGTTGTTGTTGTTGTTCTTTATTTGACGTTGTTGTTGTTTATTTGACGTTGTTGTTGTTGAAGTTGTTGTTGTTGTTATTGTTTATTTGACGTTGTTGTTGTTGTTTATTTGACATAGTTGTTGTTGTTGACGCTGTTGTTGTTGTTGTTGTTGTTGTTTATTTGACGTTGTTGTTGTTGTTTATTTGACGTAGTTGTTGTTGTTGACGTTGTTGTTGTTGTTGTTGTTGTTGTTTATTTGACGTTTTTGTTGTTGTTGATGTTGTTGTTGTTGTTGTTGTTGACATTGTTGTTGTTGTTGTTTATTTGACGTTTTTCTTGTTGTTGATGTTGTTGTTGTTTATGTTGTTGTTGTTTATGTTGTTGTTGTTGTTTAATTGACGTTGTTGTTGTTGTTGTTTATTTGACGTTGTTGTTGTTGTTATTGTTGTTTATTTGACGTTGTTGTTGTTGACGTTGTTTATTTGACGTTGTTGTTGTTGTCTATATGACGTTGTTGTTGTTGTTGACGCTGTTGTTGTTGTTTATTTGACGTTGTTGTTGTTATTTATTTGACATTGTTGTTGTTGTTGACGTTGTTGTTGTTGTTGTTTATTTGACATTGTTGTTTTTGTTGTTGTTGACGTTGTTCTTGTTGTTGTTGTTGTTTTAGTATTGTTGTTTATTTGACATTGTTGTTGTTATTTATTTGACGTTGTTGTGGGTGACATTGTTGTTGTTGTTTATTTGACGTTGTTGTTGTTGTTGTTTATTTGACGTTGTTGTTGTTGTTTATTTGACGTTGTTGTTGTTGTTGTTCTTTATTTGACCTTGTTTTTGTTTATTTGACGTTATTGTTGTTTATTTGACGTTGTTGTTGTTGACATTGTTGTTGTTGTTATTGTTTATTTGACGTTGTTGTTGTTGTTTATTTGACGTAGTTGTTGTTGACGTTGTTGTTGTTGTTGTTGTTGTTTATTTGACGTTGTTGTTGTTGTTTATGTGACGTTGTTGTTGTTGTTGTTGTTGTTTATTTGACATTGTTGTTGTTGTTGTTTATTTGACTTTTTTTTAGTATTGTTGTTTATTTGACATTTCTGTTGTTATTTATTGGACGTTGTTGTGGGTGACATTTTTGTTGTTGTTGTTTATTTAACGTTGTTGTTGTTGTTTATTTGACATAGTTGTTGTTGTTGACGTTGTTGTTGTTGTTGTTTATTTGACGTTTTTGTTGTTGTTGTTGATGTTGTTGTTGTTATTGTTGTTGTTTATTTTACGTTGTTGTTGTTGTTGTTTATTTGACATTGTTGTTGTTGACGTTGTTGTTGTTTATTTGTCATTGTTGTTGTTGTTGTTCTTTATTTGACGTTGTTGTTGTTTATTTGACGTTGTTGTTGTTGAAGTTGTTGTTGTTGTTATTGTTTATTTGACGTTGTTGTTGTTGTTTATTTGACGTAGTTGTTGTTGTTGACGTTGTTGTTGTTGTTGTTTATTTGACGTTGTTGTTGTTGTTTATTTGACGCAGTTGTTGTTGTTGACGTTGTTGTTGTTGTTGTTTATTTGACGTTTTTGTTGTTGTTGATGTTGTTGTTGTTGTTGACATTGTTGTTGTTGTTTATTTGACGTTTTTCTTGTTGTTGATGTTGTTGTTGTTTATGTTGTTGTTGTTGTTTAATTGACGTTGTTGTTGTTGTTGTTGTTTATTTGACGTTGTTGTTGTTTTTATTGTTGTTTATTTGACGTTGTTGTTGTTGACGTTGTTGTTTATTTGACGTTGTTGTTGTTGACGTTGTTGTTTATTTGACGTTGTTGTTGTTGTTTATTTGACGTTGTTGTTGTTGTTGTTCTTTATTTGACGTTGTTTTTGTTTATTTGACGTTGTTGTTGTTTATTTGACGTTGTTGTTGTTGACATTGTTGTTGTTGTTATTGTTTATTTGACGTTGTTGTTGTTGTTATTGTTTATTTGACGTTGTTGTTGTTGTTTATTTGACGTAGTTGTTGTTGACGTTGTTGTTGTTGTTGTTGTTGTTGTTTATTTGACGTTGTTGTTGTTATTTATGTGACATTGTTGTTGTTGTTGTTGTTGTTTATTTGACATTGTTGTTGTTGTTGTTTATTTGACGTTGTTTTAGTATTGTTGTTTATTTGACATTTTTGTTGTTATTTATTGGACGTTGTTGTCGGTGACATTTTTGTTGTTGTTGTTTATTTAACGTTGTTGTTGTTGTTTATTTGACATAGTTGTTGTTGTTGACGTTGTTGTTGTTGTTGTTTATTTGACGTTTTTGTTGTTGTTGATGTTGTTGTTGTTATTGTTGTTGTTTATTTTACGTTGTTGTTGTTGTTGTTGTTTATTTGACATTGTTGTTGTTGTTGTTGTTGTTGACGTTGTTGTTGTTTATTTGTCATTGTTGTTGTCGTTGTTCTTTATTTGACGTTGTTGTTGTTTATTTGACGTTGTTGTTGTTGAAGTTGTTGTTGTTGTTATTGTTTATTTGACGTTGTTGTTGTTGTTTATTTGACGTAGTTGTTGTTGTTGACGTTGTTGTTGTTGTTGTTGTTTATTTGACGTTGTTGTTGTTGTTTATTTGACGTAGTTGTTGTTGTTGACGTTGTTGTTGTTGTTGTTTATTTGACGTTTTTGTTGTTGTTGATGTTGTTGTTGTTGTTGTTGACATTGTTGTTGTTGTTTATTTGACGTTTTTCTTGTTGTTGATGTTGTTGTTGTTGTTTAATTGACGTTGTTGTTGTTGTTGTTGTTTATTTGACGTTGTTGTTGTTTTTATTGTTGTTTATTTGACGTTGTTGTTGTTGACGTTGTTGTTTATTTGACGTTGTTGTTGTTGTTTATTTGACGTTGTTGTTGTTGTTGACGCTGTTGTTGTTGTTTATTTGACGTTGTTGTTGTTATTTATTTGACATTGTTGTTGTTGTTGACGTTGTTGTTGTTGTTGTTTATTTGACATTGTTGTTTTTGTTGTTGTTGACGTTGTTCTTGTTGTTGTTGTTTATTTGATGTTGTTTTAGTATTGTTGTTTATTTGACATTGTTGTTGTTATTTATTTGACGTTGTTGTGGGTGACATTGTTGTTGTTGTTTATTTGACGTTGTTGTTGTTAATGTTCTTTATTTGACGTTGTTGTTGTTTATTTGACGTTGTTATTGTTTATTTGACGTTGTTGTTGTTGACATTGTTGTTGTTGTTATTGTTTATTTGACGTTGTTGTTGTTGTTTATTTGACGTAGTTGTTGTTGTTGACGTTGTTGTTGTTGTTGTTGTTTATTTGACGTTGTTGTTGTTGTTGTTGTTATTATTGTTGTTTATTTGACATTGTTGTTGTTGTTGTTGTTTATTTGACGTTGTTGTTGTTGTTTATTTGACGTTGTTGTTGTTGTTCTTTATTTGACGTTGTTGTTGTTGTTTATTTGACGTAGTTGTTGTTGACGTTGTTGTTGTTGTTGTTGTTGTTTATTTGACGTTGTTGTTGTTGTTTATGTGACGTTGTTGTTGTTGTTGTTGTTTATTTGACATTGTTGTTGTTGTTGTTTATTTGACGTTGTTTTAGTATTGTTGTTTATTTGACATTTCTGTTGTTATTTATTGGACGTTGTTGTGGGTGACATTTTTGTTGTTGTTGTTTATTTAACGTTGTTGTTGTTGTTTATTTGACATAGTTGTTGTTGTTGACGTTGTTGTTGTTGTTGTTTATTTGACGTTTTTGTTGTTGTTGTTGATGTTGTTGTTGTTATTGTTGTTGTTTATTTTACGTTGTTGTTGTTGTTGTTGTTTATTTGACATTGTTGTTGTTGTTGTTGTTGTTGACGTTGTTGTTGTTTATTTGTCATTGTTGTTGTTGTTGTTCTTTATTTGACGTTGTTGTTGTTTATTTGACGTTGTTGTTGTTGAAGTTGTTGTTGTTGTTATTGTTTATTTGACGTTGTTGTTGTTGTTTATTTGACGTAGTTGTTGTTGTTGACGTTGTTGTTGTTGTTGTTTATTTGACGTTGTTGTTGTTGTTTATTTGACGCAGTTGTTGTTGTTGACGTTGTTGTTGTTGTTGTTTATTTGACGTTTTTGTTGTTGTTGATGTTGTTGTTGTTGTTGACATTGTTGTTGTTGTTTATTTGACGTTTTTCTTGTTGTTGATGTTGTTGTTGTTTATGTTGTTGTTGTTGTTTAATTGACGTTGTTGTTGTTGTTGTTTATTTGACGTTGTTGTTGTTTTTATTGTTGTTTATTTGACGTTGTTGTTGTTGACGTTGTTGTTTATTTGACGTTGTTGTTGTTGTTTATTTGACGTTGTTGTTGTTGTTGTTCTTTATTTGACGTTGTTTTTGTTTATTTGACGTTGTTGTTGTTTATTTGACGTTGTTGTTGTTGACATTGTTGTTGTTGTTATTGTTTATTTGACGTTGTTGTTGTTGTTTATTTGACGTAGTTGTTGTTGACGTTGTTGTTGTTGTTGTTGTTGTTTATTTGACGTTGTTGTTGTTGTTTATGTGACGTTGTTGTTGTTGTTGTTGTTGTTTATTTGACATTGTTGTTGTTGTTGTTTATTTGACGTTGTTTTAGTATTGTTGTTTATTTGACATTTTTGTTGTTATTTATTGGACGTTGTTGTCGGTGACATTTTTGTTGTTGTTGTTTATTTAACGTTGTTGTTGTTGTTTATTTGACATAGTTGTTGTTGTTGACGTTGTTGTTGTTGTTGTTTATTTGACGTTTTTGTTGTTGTTGATGTTGTTGTTGTTATTGTTGTTGTTTATTTTACGTTGTTGTTGTTGTTGTTGTTTATTTGACATTGTTGTTGTTGTTGTTGTTGTTGACGTTGTTGTTGTTTATTTGTCGTTGTTGTTGTCGTTGTTGTTTATTTGACGTTGTTGTTGTTTATTTGACGTTGTTGTTGTTGAAGTTGTTGTTGTTGTTATTGTTTATTTGACGTTGTTGTTGTTGTTTATTTGACGTAGTTGTTGTTGTTGACGTTGTTGTTGTTGTTGTTGTTTATTTGACGTTGTTGTTGTTGTTTATTTGACGTAGTTGTTGTTGTTGACGTTGTTGTTGTTGTTGTTTATTTGACGTTTTTGTTGTTGTTGATGTTGTTGTTGTTGTTGTTGACATTGTTGTTGTTGTTTATTTGACGTTTTTCTTGTTGTTGATGTTGTTGTTGTTGTTTAATTGACGTTGTTGTTGTTGTTGTTGTTTATTTGACGTTGTTGTTGTTTTTATTATTGTTTATTTGACGTTGTTGTTGTTGACGTTGTTGTTTATTTGACGTTGTTGTTGTTGTTTATTTGACGTTGTTGTTGTTGTTGACGCTGTTGTTGTTGTTTATTTGACGTTGTTGTTGTTATTTATTTGACATTGTTGTTGTTGTTGACGTTGTTGTTGTTGTTGTTTATTTGACATTGTTGTTTTTGTTGTTGTTGACGTTGTTCTTGTTGTTGTTGTTTATTTGATGTTGTTTTAGTATTGTTGTTTATTTGACATTGTTGTTGTTATTTATTTGACGTTGTTGTGGGTGACATTGTTGTTGTTGTTTATTTGACGTTGTTGTTGTTAATGTTCTTTATTTGACGTTGTTGTTGTTTATTTGACGTTGTTATTGTTTATTTGACGTTGTTGTTGTTGACATTGTTGTTGTTGTTATTGTTTATTTGACGTTGTTGTTGTTGTTTATTTGACGTAGTTGTTGTTGTTGACGTTGTTGTTGTTGTTGTTGTTTATTTGACGTTGTTGTTGTTGTTGTTGTTATTATTGTTGTTTATTTGACATTGTTGTTGTTGTTGTTGTTTATTTGACGTTGTTGTTGTTGTTTATTTGACGTTGTTGTTGTTGTTCTTTATTTGACGTTGTTGTTGTTTATTTGACGTTCTTGTTGTTTATTTGACGTTGTTGTTGTTGACATTGTTGTTGTTGTTATTGTTTATTTGACGTTGTTGTTGTTGTTTATTTGACGTAGATGTTGTTGTTGTTGTTGTTTAATTGACGTTGTTGTTGTTGTTTATGTGACGTTGTTGTTGTTGTTGTTGTTTATTTGACATTGTTGTTGTTGTTGTTTATTTGACGTTGTTTTAGTATTGTTGTTTATTTGACATTTCTGTTGTTATTTATTGGACGTTGTTGTGGGTGACATTTTTGTTGTTGTTGTTTATTTGACGTTGTTGTTGTTGTTTATTTGACATAGTTGTTGTTGTTGTTGTTTATTTGACATTTTTGTTGTTGTTGATGCTGTTGTTGTTGTTGTTGTTGTTTATTTTACGTTGTTGTTGTTGTTGTTTATTTGACATTGTTGTTGTTGTTGTTGTTATTGACGTTGTTGTTGTTTATTTGTCGTTGTTGTTGTTCTTGTTCTTTATTTGACGTTGTTGTTGTTTATTTGACGTTGTTGTTGTTAAAGTTGTTGTTGTTGTTATTGTTTATTTGACGTTGTTGTTGTTGTTTATTTGACGTAGTTGTTGTTGTTGACGTTGTTGTTGTTGTTGTTTATTTGACGTTGTTGTTGTTGTTTATTTGACGTAGTTGTTGTTGTTGACGTTGTTGTTGTTGTTGTTTATTTGACGTTTTTGTTGTTGTTGATGTTGTTGTTGTTGTTGACATTGTTGTTGTTGTTGTTTATTTGACGTTTTTCTTGTTGTTGATGTTGTTGTTGTTGTTTAATTGATGTTGTTGTTGTTGTTGTTTATTTGACGTTGTTGTTGTTGTTATTGTTGTTTATTTGACGTTGTTGTTGTTGACGTTGTTTATTTGACGTTGTTGTTGTTTATTTGACGTTGTTGTTGTTGACGCTGTTGTTGTTGGTTATTTGACGTTGTTGTTGTTATTTATTTGACATTGTTGTTGTTGTTGACGTTGTTGTTGTTGTTGTTTATTTGACATTGTTGTTTTTGTTGTTTATTTGACGTTTTTGTTGTTGTTGATGTTGTTGTTGTTGTTGTTGACATTGTTGTTGTTGTTGTTTATTTGACGTTGTTGTTGTTTATTTGACGTTGTTGTTGTTGAAGTTGTTGTTGTTGTTATTGTTTATTTGACGTTGTTGTTGTTATTTATTTGACGTAGTTGTTGTTGTTGATGTTGTTGTTGTTGTTGTTGTTGTTTATTTGACATTGTTGTTGTTGTTTATTTGACGTAGTTGTTGTTGTTGATGTTGTTGTTGTTGTTGTTTATTTGACGTTTTTGTTGTTGTTGATGTTGTTGTTGTTGTTGTTGTTGACATTGTTGTTGTTGTTGTTTATTTGACGTTGGTGTTGTTGTTGATGTTGTTGTTGTTTATGTTGTTGTTGTTGTTTAATTGACATTGTTGTTGTTGTTGTTGTTTATTTGACGTTGTTGTTGTTGTTATTGTTGTTTATTTGACGTTGTTGTTGTTGACGTTGTTTATTTGACGTTGTTGTTGTTGTTTATTTGACGTTGTTGTTGTTGTTGACGCTGTTGTTGTTGTTTATTTGACGTTGTTGTTGTTATTTATTTGACATTGTTGTTGTTGACGTTGTTGTTGTTGTTGTTTATTTGACATTGTTGTTTTTGTTGTTGTTGACGTTGTTCTTGTTGTTGTTGTTTATTTGATGTTGTTTTAGTATTGTTGTTTATTTGACATTGTTGTTGTTATTTATTTGACGTTGTTGTGGGTGACATTGTTGTTGTTGTTTATTTGACGTTGTTGTTGTTGTTTATTTGACGTTGTTGTTATTGTTTATTTGACGTTGTTGTTGTTGTTCTTTATTTGACCTTGTTTTTGTTAATTTGACGTTGTTGTTGTTTATTTGACGTTGTTATTGTTAACATTGTTGTTGTTGTTATTGTTTATTTGACGTTGTTGTTGTTGTTTATTTGACGTAGTTGTTGTTGACGTTGTTGTTGTTGTTGTTGTTTATTTGACGTTGTTGTTGTTGTTTATGTGACGTTGTTGTTGTTGTTGTTGTTGTTTATTTGACATTGTTGTTGTTGTTGTTTATTTGACGTTGTTTTAGTATTGTTGTTTATTTGACATTTCTGTTGTTATTTATTGGACGTTGTTGTGGGTGACATCTTTGTTGTTGTTGTTTATTTAACGTTGTTGTTGTTGTTTATTTGACATAGTTGTTGTTGTTGACGTTGTTGTTGTTGTTGTTTATTTGACGTTTTTGTTGTTGTTGATGCTGTTGTTGTTATTGTTGTTGTTTATTTTACGTTGTTGTTGTTGTTGTTGTTTATTTGACATTGTTGTTGTTGTTGTTGACGTTGTTGTTGTTTATTTGTCGTTGTTGTTGTTGTTGTTCTTTATTTGACGTTGTTGTTGTTTATTTGACGTTGTTGTTGTTGAAGTTGTTGTTGTTGTTATTGTTTATTTGACGTTGTTGTTGTTGTTTATTTGACGTAGTTGTTGTTGTTGACGTTGTTGTTGTTGTTGTTGTTTATTTGACGTTGTTGTTGTTGTTTATTTGACGTAGTTGTTGTTGTTGACGTTGTTGTTGTTGTTGTTGTTTATTTGACGTTTTTGTTGTTGTTGATGTTGTTGTTGTTGTTGTTGTTGACATTGTTGTTGTTGTTGTTTATTTGACGTTTTTCTTGTTGTTGATGTTGTTGTTGTTTATGTTGTTGTTGTTGTTTAATTGACGTTGTTGTTGTTGTTGTTGTTGTTTATTTGACGTTGTTGTTGTTGTTGTTTATTTGACATTTTTCTTGTTGTTGATGTTGTTGTTTATTTGACGTTGTTGTTGTTGTTTAATTGACGTTGTTGTTGTTGTTGTTGTTGTTGTTGTTGTTGTTTATTTGACGTTGTTGTTGTTGTTGTTGTTGTTGTTATTGTTGTTGTTGTTGTTTATTTGACGTTGTTGTTGTTGACGTTGTTGTTTATTTGACGTTGTTTTTGTTGTTTATTTGACGTTGTTGTTGTTGTTTATTTGACGTTGTTGTTGTTGTTCTTTATTTGACGTTGTTGTTGTTTATTTGACGTTCTTGTTGTTTATTTGACGTTGTTGTTGTTGACATTGTTGTTGTTGTTATTGTTTATTTGACGTTGTTGTTGTTGTTTATTTGACGTAGATGTTGTTGTTGTTGTTGTTTAATTGACGTTGTTGTTGTTGTTTATGTGACGTTGTTGTTGTTGTTGTTGATTATTTGACATTGTTGTTGTTGTTGTTTATTTGACGTTGTTTTAGTATTGTTGTTTATTTGACATTTCTGTTGTTATTTATTGGACGTTGTTGTGGGTGACATTTTTGTTGTTGTTGTTTATTTAACGTTGTTGTTGTTGTTTATTTGACATAGTTGTTGTTGTTGTTTATTTGACATTTTTGTTGTTGTTGATGCTGTTGTTGTTGTTGTTGTTGTTTATTTTACGTTGTTGTTGTTGTTGTTGTTGTTGTTTATTTGACATTGTTGTTGTTGTTGTTATTGACGTTGTTGTTGTTTATTTGTCGTTGTTGTTGTTCTTGTTCTTTATTTGACGTTGTTGTTGTTTATTTGACGTTGTTGTTGTTGAAGTTGTTGTTGTTGTTATTGTTTATTTGACGTTGTTGTTGTTGTTTATTTGACGTAGTTGTTGTTGTTGACGTTGTTGTTGTTGTTGTTTATTTGACGTTGTTGTTGTTGTTTATTTGACGTAGTTGTTGTTGTTGACGTTGTTGTTGTTGTTGTTTATTTGACGTTTTTGTTGTTGTTGATGTTGTTGTTGTTGTTGTTGACATTGTTGTTGTTGTTGTTTATTTGACGTTTTTCTTGTTGTTGATGTTGTTGTTGTTGTTTAATTGACGTTGTTGTTGTTGTTGTTGTTTATTTGACGTTGTTGTTGTTGTTATTGTTGTTTATTTGACGTTGTTGTTGTTGACGTTGTTTATTTGACGTTGTTGTTGTTTATTTGACGTTGTTGTTGTTGACGCTGTTGTTGTTGGTTATTTGACATTGTTGTTGTTATTTATTTGACATTGTTGTTGTTGTTGACGTTGTTGTTGTTGTTGTTTATTTGACATTGTTGTTTTTGTTGTTGTTGACGTTGTTCTTGTTGTTGTTGTTTATTTGATGTTGTTTTAGTATTATTGTTTATTTGACATTGTTGTTGTTATTTATTTGACGTTGTTGTGGGTGACATTGTTGTTGTTGTTTATTTGACGTTGTTGTTGTTGTTTATTTGACGTTGTTGTTGTTGTTGTTCTTTATTTGACGTTGTTGTTGTTTATTTGACGTTGTTGTTGTTTATTTGACGTTGTTGTTGTTGACATTGTTGTTGTTGTTATTGTTTATTTGACGTTGTTGTTGTTGTTTATTTGACGTAGTTGTTGTTGACGTTGTTGTTGTTGTTGTTGTTGTTTATTTGACGTTGTTGTTGTTGTTTATGTGACGTTGTTGTTGTTGTTGTTGATTATTTGACATTGTTGTTGTTGTTGTTTATTTGACGTTGTTGTTGTTGTTTATGTGACGTTGTTGTTGTTGTTGTTGTTTATTTGACATTGTTGTTGTTGTTGTTTATTTGACGTTGTTTTAGTATTGTTGTTTATTTGACATTTTTGTTGTTATTTATTGGACGTTGTTGTCGGTGACATTTTTGTTGTTGTTGTTTATTTAACGTTGTTGTTGTTGTTTATTTGACATAGTTGTTGTTGTTGACGTTGTTGTTGTTGTTGTTTATTTGACGTTTTTGTTGTTGTTGATGTTGTTGTTGTTATTGTTGTTGTTTATTTTACGTTGTTGTTGTTGTTGTTGTTTATTTGACATTGTTGTTGTTGTTGTTGTTGTTGACGTTGTTGTTGTTTATTTGTCGTTGTTGTTGTCGTTGTTGTTTATTTGACGTTGTTGTTGTTTATTTGACGTTGTTGTTGTTGAAGTTGTTGTTGTTGTTATTGTTTATTTGACGTTGTTGTTGTTGTTTATTTGACGTAGTTGTTGTTGTTGACGTTGTTGTTGTTGTTGTTTATTTGACGTTGTTGTTGTTGTTTATTTGACGTAGTTGTTGTTGTTGACGTTGTTGTTGTTGTTGTTTATTTGACGTTTTTGTTGTTGTTGATGTTGTTGTTGTTGTTGTTGACATTGTTGTTGTTGTTTATTTGACGTTTTTCTTGTTGTTGATGTTGTTGTTGTTGTTTAATTGACGTTGTTGTTGTTGTTGTTGTTTATTTGACGTTGTTGTTGTTTTTATTGTTGTTTATTTGACGTTGTTGTTGTTGACGTTGTTGTTTATTTGACGTTGTTGTTGTTGTTTATTTGACGTTGTTGTTGTTGTTGACGCTGTTGTTGTTGTTTATTTGACGTTGTTGTTGTTATTTATTTGACATTGTTGTTGTTGTTGACGTTGTTGTTGTTGTTGTTTATTTGACATTGTTGTTTTTGTTGTTGTTGACGTTGTTCTTGTTGTTGTTGTTTATTTGATGTTGTTTTAGTATTGTTGTTTATTTGACATTGTTGTTGTTATTTATTTGACGTTGTTGTGGGTGACATTGTTGTTGTTGTTTATTTGACGTTGTTGTTGTTAATGTTCTTTATTTGACGTTGTTGTTGTTTATTTGACGTTGTTATTGTTTATTTGATGTTGTTGTTGTTGACATTGTTGTTGTTGTTATTGTTTATTTGACGTTGTTGTTGTTGTTTATTTGACGTAGTTGTTGTTGTTGACGTTGTTGTTGTTGTTGTTGTTTATTTGACGTTGTTGTTGTTGTTGTTGTTGTTATTATTGTTGTTTATTTGACATTGTTGTTGTTGTTGTTGTTTATTTGACGTTGTTGTTGTTGTTTATTTGACGTTGTTGTTGTTGTTCTTTATTTGACGTTGTTGTTGTTTATTTGACGTTCTTGTTGTTTATTTGACGTTGTTGTTGTTGACATTGTTGTTGTTGTTATTGTTTATTTGACGTTGTTGTTGTTGTTTATTTGACGTAGATGTTGTTGTTGTTGTTGTTTAATTGACGTTGTTGTTGTTGTTTATGTGACGTTGTTGTTGTTGTTGTTGTTTATTTGACATTGTTGTTGTTGTTGTTTATTTGACGTTGTTTTAGTATTGTTGTTTATTTGACATTTCTGTTGTTATTTATTGGACGTTGTTGTGGGTGACATTTTTGTTGTTGTTGTTTATTTAACGTTGTTGTTGTTGTTTATTTGACATAGTTGTTGTTGTTGTTGTTTATTTGACATTTTTGTTGTTGTTGATGCTGTTGTTGTTGTTGTTGTTGTTTATTTTACGTTGTTGTTGTTGTTGTTTATTTGACATTGTTGTTGTTGTTGTTGTTATTGACGTTGTTGTTGTTTATTTGTCGTTGTTGTTGTTCTTGTTCTTTATTTGACGTTGTTGTTGTTTATTTGACGTTGTTGTTGTTAAAGTTGTTGTTGTTGTTATTGTTTATTTGACGTTGTTGTTGTTGTTTATTTGACGTAGTTGTTGTTGTTGACGTTGTTGTTGTTGTTGTTTATTTGACGTTGTTGTTGTTGTTTATTTGACGTAGTTGTTGTTGTTGACGTTGTTGTTGTTGTTGTTTATTTGACGTTTTTGTTGTTGTTGATGTTGTTGTTGTTGTTGACATTGTTGTTGTTGTTGTTTATTTGACGTTTTTCTTGTTGTTGATGTTGTTGTTGTTGTTTAATTGATGTTGTTGTTGTTGTTGTTTATTTGACGTTGTTGTTGTTGTTATTGTTGTTTATTTGACGTTGTTGTTGTTGACGTTGTTTATTTGACGTTGTTGTTGTTTATTTGACGTTGTTGTTGTTGACGCTGTTGTTGTTGGTTATTTGACGTTGTTGTTGTTATTTATTTGACATTGTTGTTGTTGTTGACGTTGTTGTTGTTGTTGTTTATTTGACATTGTTGTTTTTGTTGTTTATTTGACGTTTTTGTTGTTGTTGATGTTGTTGTTGTTGTTGTTGACATTGTTGTTGTTGTTGTTTATTTGACGTTGTTGTTGTTTATTTGACGTTGTTGTTGTTGAAGTTGTTGTTGTTGTTATTGTTTATTTGACGTTGTTGTTGTTATTTATTTGACGTAGTTGTTGTTGTTGATGTTGTTGTTGTTGTTGTTGTTTATTTGACATTGTTGTTGTTGTTTATTTGACGTAGTTGTTGTTGTTGATGTTGTTGTTGTTGTTGTTGTTTATTTGACGTTTTTGTTGTTGTTGATGTTGTTGTTGTTGTTGTTGTTGACATTGTTGTTGTTGTTGTTTATTTGACGTTGGTGTTGTTGTTGATGTTGTTGTTGTTTATGTTGTTGTTGTTGTTTAATTGACATTGTTGTTGTTGTTGTTTATTTGACGTTGTTGTTGTTGTTATTGTTGTTTATTTGACGTTGTTGTTGTTGACGTTGTTTATTTGACGTTGTTGTTGTTGTTTATTTGACGTTGTTGTTGTTGTTGACGCTGTTGTTGTTGTTTATTTGACGTTGTTGTTGTTATTTATTTGACATTGTTGTTGTTGACGTTGTTGTTGTTGTTGTTTATTTGACATTGTTGTTTTTGTTGTTGTTGACGTTGTTCTTGTTGTTGTTGTTTATTTGATGTTGTTTTAGTATTGTTGTTTATTTGACATTGTTGTTGTTATTTATTTGACGTTGTTGTGGGTGACATTGTTGTTGTTGTTTATTTGACGTTGTTGTTGTTGTTTATTTGACGTTGTTGTTATTGTTTATTTGACGTTGTTGTTGTTGTTCTTTATTTGACCTTGTTTTTGTTAATTTGACGTTGTTGTTGTTTATTTGACGTTGTTATTGTTAACATTGTTGTTGTTGTTATTGTTTATTTGACGTTGTTGTTGTTGTTTATTTGACGTAGTTGTTGTTGACGTTGTTGTTGTTGTTGTTGTTTATTTGACGTTGTTGTTGTTGTTTATGTGACGTTGTTGTTGTTGTTGTTGTTGTTTATTTGACATTGTTGTTGTTGTTGTTTATTTGACGTTGTTTTAGTATTGTTGTTTATTTGACATTTCTGTTGTTATTTATTGGACGTTGTTGTGGGTGACATCTTTGTTGTTGTTGTTTATTTAACGTTGTTGTTGTTGTTTATTTGACATAGTTGTTGTTGTTGACGTTGTTGTTGTTGTTGTTTATTTGACGTTTTTGTTGTTGTTGATGCTGTTGTTGTTATTGTTGTTGTTTATTTTACGTTGTTGTTGTTGTTGTTGTTTATTTGACATTGTTGTTGTTGTTGTTGACGTTGTTGTTGTTTATTTGTCGTTGTTGTTGTTGTTGTTCTTTATTTGACGTTGTTGTTGTTTATTTGACGTTGTTGTTGTTGAAGTTGTTGTTGTTGTTATTGTTTATTTGACGTTGTTGTTGTTGTTTATTTGACGTAGTTGTTGTTGTTGACGTTGTTGTTGTTGTTGTTGTTTATTTGACGTTGTTGTTGTTGTTTATTTGACGTAGTTGTTGTTGTTGACGTTGTTGTTGTTGTTGTTGTTTATTTGACGTTTTTGTTGTTGTTGATGTTGTTGTTGTTGTTGTTGTTGACATTGTTGTTGTTGTTGTTTATTTGACGTTTTTCTTGTTGTTGATGTTGTTGTTGTTTATGTTGTTGTTGTTGTTTAATTGACGTTGTTGTTGTTGTTGTTGTTGTTTATTTGACGTTGTTGTTGTTGTTGTTTATTTGACATTTTTCTTGTTGTTGATGTTGTTGTTTATTTGACGTTGTTGTTGTTGTTTAATTGACGTTGTTGTTGTTGTTGTTGTTGTTGTTGTTGTTTATTTGACGTTGTTGTTGTTGTTGTTGTTGTTGTTATTGTTGTTGTTGTTGTTTATTTGACGTTGTTGTTGTTGACGTTGTTGTTTATTTGACGTTGTTTTTGTTGTTTATTTGACGTTGTTGTTGTTGTTTATTTGACGTTGTTGTTGTTGTTCTTTATTTGACGTTGTTGTTGTTTATTTGACGTTCTTGTTGTTTATTTGACGTTGTTGTTGTTGACATTGTTGTTGTTGTTATTGTTTATTTGACGTTGTTGTTGTTGTTTATTTGACGTAGATGTTGTTGTTGTTGTTGTTTAATTGACGTTGTTGTTGTTGTTTATGTGACGTTGTTGTTGTTGTTGTTGATTATTTGACATTGTTGTTGTTGTTGTTTATTTGACGTTGTTTTAGTATTGTTGTTTATTTGACATTTCTGTTGTTATTTATTGGACGTTGTTGTGGGTGACATTTTTGTTGTTGTTGTTTATTTAACGTTGTTGTTGTTGTTTATTTGACATAGTTGTTGTTGTTGTTTATTTGACATTTTTGTTGTTGTTGATGCTGTTGTTGTTGTTGTTGTTGTTTATTTTACGTTGTTGTTGTTGTTGTTGTTGTTGTTTATTTGACATTGTTGTTGTTGTTGTTATTGACGTTGTTGTTGTTTATTTGTCGTTGTTGTTGTTCTTGTTCTTTATTTGACGTTGTTGTTATTTATTTGACGTTGTTGTTGTTGAAGTTGTTGTTGTTGTTATTGTTTATTTGACGTTGTTGTTGTTGTTTATTTGACGTAGTTGTTGTTGTTGACGTTGTTGTTGTTGTTGTTTATTTGACGTTGTTGTTGTTGTTTATTTGACGTAGTTGTTGTTGTTGACGTTGTTGTTGTTGTTGTTTATTTGACGTTTTTGTTGTTGTTGATGTTGTTGTTGTTGTTGACATTGTTGTTGTTGTTGTTTATTTGACGTTTTTCTTGTTGTTGATGTTGTTGTTGTTGTTTAATTGACGTTGTTGTTGTTGTTGTTGTTTATTTGACGTTGTTGTTGTTGTTATTGTTGTTTATTTGACGTTGTTGTTGTTGACGTTGTTTATTTGACGTTGTTGTTGTTTATTTGACGTTGTTGTTGTTGACGCTGTTGTTGTTGGTTATTTGACATTGTTGTTGTTATTTATTTGACATTGTTGTTGTTGTTGACGTTGTTGTTGTTGTTGTTTATTTGACATTGTTGTTTTTGTTGTTGTTGACGTTGTTCT
>OX451735.1:1204596390-1204643890 GCA_948472305.1 Vicia faba
TTGTTGTTGTTGTTGTTTATTTGACGTTTTTGTTGTTGTTGATGTTGTTGTTGTTGTTGACATTGTTGTTGTTGTTGTTTATTTGACGTTTTTCTTGTTGTTGATGTTGACGTTGTTGTTTAATTGACGTTGTTGTTGTTGTTGTTGTTGTTTATTTGACGTTGTTGTTGTTGTTATTGTTGTTTATTTGACGTTGTTGTTGTTGACGTTGTTTATTTGACGTTGTTGTTGTTTATTTGACGTTGTTGTTGTTGACGCTGTTGTTGTTGGTTATTTGACGTTGTTGTTGTTATTTATTTGACATTGTTGTTGTTGTTGACGTTGTTGTTGTTGTTGTTGTTTATTTGACATTGTTGTTTTTGTTGTTGTTGACGTTGTTCTTGTTGTTGTTGTTTATTTGATGTTGTTTTAGTATTATTGTTTATTTGACATTGTTGTTGTTATTTATTTGACGTTGTTGTGGGTGACATTGTTGTTGTTGTTTATTTGACGTTGTTGTTGTTGTTTATTTGACGTTGTTGTTGTTGTTGTTGTTTATTTGACGTTGTTGTTGTTTATTTGACGTTGTTGTTGTTTATTTGACGTTGTTGTTGTTGACATTGTTGTTGTTGTTATTGTTTATTTGACGTTGTTGTTGTTGTTTATTTGACGTAGTTGTTGTTGTTGACGTTGTTGTTGTTGTTGTTGTTGTTTATTTGACGTTGTTGTTGTTGTTTATGTGACGTTGTTGTTGTTGTTGTTGTTGTTTATTTGACATTGTTGTTGTTGTTGTTTATTTGACGTTGTTTTAGTATTGTTGTTTATTTGACATTTTTGTTGTTATTTATTGGACGTTGTTGTGGGTGACATTTTTGTTGTTGTTGTTTATTTAACGTTGTTGTTGTTGTTTATTTGACATAGTTGTTGTTTTTGACGTTGTTGTTGTTGTTGTTTATTTGACGTTTTTGTTGTTGTTGATGCTGTTGTTGTTGTTGTTTATTTTACGTTGTTGTTGTTGATGTTGTTGTTTATTTGACATTGTTGTTGTTGTTGTTGACGTTGTTGTTGTTTATTTGTCGTTGTTGTTGTTGTTGTTCTTTATTTGACGTTGTTGTTGTTTATTTGACGTTGTTGTTGTTGAAGTTATTGTTGTTGTTATTGTTTATTTGACGTTGTTGTTGTTGTTTATTTGACATAGTTGTTGTTGTTGACGTTGTTGTTGTTGTTGTTGTTGTTGTTGTTTATTTGACGTTGTTGTTGTTGTTTATTTGACGTAGTTGTTGTTGTTGACGTTGTTGTTGTTGTTGTTGTTTATTTGACGTTTTTGTTGTTGTTGATGTTGTTGTTGTTGTTGTTGTTGTTGACATTGTTGTTGTTGTTGTTTATTTGACGTTTTTCTTGTTGTTGATGTTGTTGTTGTTTATGTTGTTGTTGTTGTTTAATTGACGTTGTTGTTGTTGTTGTTTATTTGACGTTGTTGTTGTTGTTATTGTTGTTTATTTGACGTTGTTGTTGTTGACGTTGTTTATTTGACGTTGTTGTTGTTGTTTATTTGACGTTGTTGTTGTTGTTGACGCTGTTGTTGTTGTTTATTTGACGTTGTTGTTGTTATTTATTTGACATTGTTGTTGTTGTTGACGTTGTTGTTGTTGTTGTTTATTTGACATTGTTGTTTTTGTTGTTGTTGACGTTGTTCTTGTTGTTGTTGTTGTTTTAGTATTGTTGTTTATTTGACATTGTTGTTGTTATTTATTTGACGTTGTTGTGGGTGACATTGTTGTTGTTGTTTATTTGACGTTGTTGTTGTTGTTGTTTATTTGACGTTGTTGTTGTTGTTTATTTGACGTTGTTGTTGTTGTTGTTCTTTATTTGACGTTGTTTTTGTTTATTTGACGTTGTTGTTGTTTATTTGACGTTGTTGTTGTTGACATTGTTGTTGTTGTTATTGTTTATTTGACGTTGTTGTTGTTGTTTATTTGACGTAGTTGTTGTTGACGTTGTTGTTGTTGTTGTTGTTTATTTGACGTTGTTGTTGTTGTTTATGTGACGTTGTTGTTGTTGTTGTTTATTTGACATTGTTGTTGTTGTTGTTTATTTGACGTTGTTTTAGTATTGTTGTTTATTTGACATTTCTGTTGTTATTTATTGGACGTTGTTGTGGGTGACATTTTTGTTGTTGTTGTTGTTTATTTAACGTTGTTGTTGTTGTTTATTTGACATAGTTGGTGTTGTTGACGTTGTTGTTGTTGTTGTTTATTTGACGTTTTTGTTGTTGTTGATGTTGTTGTTGTTATTGTTGTTGTTTATTTTACGTTGTTGACGTTGTTGTTGTTGACGTTGTTGTTGTTGTTATTGTTTATTTGACGTTGTTGTTGTTGTTTATTTGACGTAGTTGTTGTTGTTGACATTGTTGTTGTTGTTGTTGTTTATTTGACGTTGTTGTTGTTTATTTGACGTAGTTGTTGTTGTTGACGTTGTTGTTGTTGTTGTTTATTTGACGTTTTTGTTGTTGTTGATGTTGTTGTTGTTGTTGTTGACATTGTTGTTGTTGTTGTTTATTTGACGTTTTTCTTGTTGTTGATGTTGTTGTTGTTTATGTTGTTGTTGTTGTTTAATTGACGTTGTTGTTGTTGTTGTTGTTTATTTGACGTTGTTGTTGTTTTTATTGTTGTTTATTTGACGTTGTTGTTGTTGACGTTGTTGTTTATTTGACGTTGTTGTTGTTGTTTATTTGACGTTGTTGTTGTTGTTGACGCTGTTGTTGTTGTTTATTTGACGTTGTTGTTGTTATTTATTTGACATTGTTGTTGTTGTTGACGTTGTTGTTGTTGTTGTTTATTTGACATTGTTGTTTTTGTTGTTGTTGACGTTGTTCTTGTTGTTGTTGTTGTTTTAGTATTGTTGTTTATTTGACATTGTTGTTGTTATTTATTTGACGTTGTTGTGGGTGACATTGTTGTTGTTGTTTATTTGACGTTGTTGTTGTTGTTGTTTATTTGACGTTGTTGTTGTTGTTTATTTGACGTTGTTGTTGTTGTTGTTGTTCTTTATTTGACGTTGTTTTTGTTTATTTGACGTTGTTGTTGTTTATTTGACGTTGTTGTTGTTGACATTGTTGTTGTTGTTATTGTTTATTTGACGTTGTTGTTGTTGTTTATTTGACGTAGTTGTTGTTGACGTTGTTGTTGTTGTTGTTGTTGTTGTTTATTTGACGTTGTTGTTGTTGTTTATGTGACGTTGTTGTTGTTGTTGTTGTTGTTTATTTGACATTGTTGTTGTTGTTGTTTATTTGACATTGTTGTTGTTGTTGTTTATTTGACGTTGTTTTAGTATTGTTGTTTATTTGACATTTCTGTTGTTATTTATTGGACGTTGTTGTGGGTGACATTTTTGTTGTTGTTGTTTATTTAACGTTGTTGTTGTTGTTTATTTGACATAGTTGTTGTTGTTGACGTTGTTGTTGTTGTTGTTTATTTGACGTTTTTGTTGTTGTTGATGTTGTTGTTGTTATTGTTGTTGTTTATTTTACGTTGTTGTTGTTGTTGTTTATTTGACATTGTTGTTGTTGTTGTTGTTGACGTTGTTGTTGTTTATTTGTCGTTGTTGTTGTTGTTGTTCTTTATTTGACGTTGTTGTTGTTTATTTGACGTTGTTGTTGTTGAAGTTGTTGTTGTTGTTATTGTTTATTTGACGTTGTTATTGTTGTTTATTTGACGTACTTGTTGTTGTTGACGTTGTTGTTGTTGTTGTTGTTTATTTAACGTTGTTGTTGTTGTTTATTTGACGTAGTTGTTGTTGTTGACGTTGTTGTTGTTGTTGTTTATTTGACGTTTTTGTTGTTGTTGATGTTGTTGTTGTTGTTGTTGACATTGTTGTTGTTGTTGTTTATTTGACGTTTTTCTTGTTGTTGATGTTGTTGTTGTTTATGTTGTTGTTGTTGTTTAATTGACGTTGTTGTTGTTGTTGTTGTTTATTTGACGTTGTTGTTGTTTTTATTGTTGTTTATTTGACGTTGTTGTTGTTGACGTTGTTGTTTATTTGACGTTGTTGTTGTTTATTTGACGTTGTTGTTGTTGTTGACGCTGTTGTTGTTGTTTATTTGACGTTGTTGTTGTTATTTATTTGACATTGTTGTTGTTGTTGACGTTGTTGTTGTTGTTGTTGTTTATTTGACATTGTTGTTTTTGTTGTTGTTGACGTTGTTCTTGTTGTTGTTGTTTATTTGATGTTGTTTTAGTATTGTTGTTTATTAGACATTGTTGTTGTTATTTATTTGACGTTGTTGTGGGTGACATTGTTGTTGTTGTTTATTTGACGTTGTTGTTGTTAATGTTCTTTATTTGACGTTGTTGTTGTTTATTTGACGTTGTTATTGTTTATTTGACGTTGTTGTTGTTGACATTGTTGTTGTTGTTATTGTTTATTTGACGTTGTTGTTGTTGTTTATTTGACGTAGTTGTTGTTGTTGACGTTGTTGTTGTTGTTGTTGTTTATTTGACGTTGTTGTTGTTGTTGTTATTATTGTTGTTTATTTGACATTGTTGTTGTTGTTGTTGTTTATTTGACGTTGTTGTTGTTGTTTATTTGACGTTGTTGTTGTTGTTCTTTATTTGACGTTGTTGTTGTTTATTTGACGTTCTTGTTGTTTATTTGACGTTGTTGTTGTTGACATTGTTGTTGTTGTTATTGTTTATTTGACGTTGTTGATGTTGTTTATTTGACGTAGATGTTGTTGTTGTTGTTGTTTAATTGACGTTGTTGTTGTTGTTTATGTGACGTTGTTGTTGTTGTTGTTTATTTGACATTGTTGTTGTTGTTGTTTATTTGACGTTGTTTTAGTATTGTTGTTTATTTGACATTTCTGTTGTTATTTATTGGACGTTGTTGTGGGTGACATTTTTGTTGTTGTTGTTTATTTAACGTTGTTGTTGTTGTTTATTTGACATAGTTGTTGTTGTTGTTTATTTGACATTTTTGTTGTTGTTGATGATGTTGTTGTTGTTGTTGTTTATTTTACGTTGTTGTTGTTGTTGTTGTTTATTTGACATTGTTGTTGTTGTTGTTATTGACGTTGTTGTTGTTGTTTATTTGTCGTTGTTGTTGTTCTTGTTCTTTATTTGACGTTGTTGTTGTTTATTTGACGTTGTTGTTGTTGAAGTTGTTGTTGTTGTTATTGTTTATTTGACGTTGTTGTTGTTGTTTATTTGACGTAGTTGTTGTTGTTGACGTTGTTGTTGTTGTTGTTTATTTGACGTTGTTGTTGTTGTTTATTTGACGTAGTTGTTGTTGTTGACGTTGTTGTTGTTGTTGTTTATTTGACGTTTTTGTTGTTGTTGATGTTGTTGTTGTTGTTGACGTTGTTGTTGTTGTTGTTTATTTGACGTTTTTCTTGTTGTTGATGTTGTTGTTGTTGTTTAATTGACGTTGTTGTTGTTGTTTATTTGACGTTGTTGTTGTTGTTATTGTTGTTTATTTGACGTTGTTGTTGTTGACGTTGTTTATTTGACGTTGTTGTTGTTTATTTGACGTTGTTGTTGTTGACGCTGTTGTTGTTGGTTATTTGACGTTGTTGTTGTTATTTATTTGACATTGTTGTTGTTGTTGACGTTGTTGTTGTTGTTGTTGTTTATTTGACATTGTTGTTTTTGTTGTTGTTGACGTTGTTCTTGTTGTTGTTGTTGTTTATTTGATGTTGTTTTAGTATTATTGTTTATTTGACATTGTTGTTGTTATTTATTTGACGTTGTTGTGGGTGACATTGTTGTTGTTGTTTATTTGACGTTGTTGTTGTTGTTTATTTGACGTTGTTGTTGTTGTTGTTGTTGTTGTTGTTTATTTGACGTTGTTGTTGTTTATTTAACGTTGTTGTTGTTTATTTGACGTTGTTGTTGTTGACATTGTTGTTGTTGTTATTGTTTATTTGACGTTGTTGTTGTTGTTTATTTGACGTAGTTGTTGTTGTTGACGTTGTTGTTGTTGTTGTTGTTGTTGTTGTTTATTTGACGTTGTTGTTGTTGTTGTTTATGTGACGTTGTTGTTGTTGTTGTTGTTTATTTGACATTGTTGTTGTTGTTGTTTATTTGACGTTGTTTTAGTATTGTTGTTTATTTGACATTTCTGTTGTTATTTATTGGACGTTGTTGTGGGTGACATTTTTGTTGTTGTTGTTTATTTAACGTTGTTGTTGTTGTTTATTTGACATAGTTGTTGTTGTTGACGTTGTTGTTGTTGTTGTTTATTTGACGTTTTTGTTGTTGTTGATGCTGTTGTTGTTGTTGTTGTTGTTGTTTATTTTACGTTGTTGTTGTTGATGTTGTTGTTTATTTGACATTGTTGTTGTTGTTGTTGACGTTGTTGTTGTTTATTTGTCGTTGTTGTTGTTGTTGTTCTTTATTTGACGTTGTTGTTGTTTATTTGACGTTGTTGTTGTTGAAGTTGTTGTTGTTGTTATTGTTTATTTGACGTTGTTGTTGTTGTTTATTTGACATAGTTGTTGTTGTTGACGTTGTTGTTGTTGTTGTTGTTGTTTATTTGACGTTGTTGTTGTTGTTTATTTGACGTAGTTGTTGTTGTTGACGTTGTTGTTGTTGTTGTTGTTGTTTATTTGACGTTTTTGTTGTTGTTGATGTTGTTGTTGTTGTTGTTGTTGACATTGTTGTTGTTGTTGTTTATTTGACGTTTTTCTTGTTGTTGATGTTGTTGTTGTTTATGTTGTTGTTGTTGTTTAATTGACGTTGTTGTTGTTGTTGTTTATTTGACGTTGTTGTTGTTGTTATTGTTGTTTATTTGACGTTGTTGTTGTTGACGTTGTTTATTTGACGTTGTTGTTGTTGTTTATTTGACGTTGTTGTTGTTGTTGACGCTGTTGTTGTTGTTTATTTGACGTTGTTGTTGTTATTTATTTGACATTGTTGTTGTTGTTGACGTTGTTGTTGTTGTTGTTTATTTGACATTGTTGTTGTTGTTTATTTGACGTTGTTGTTGTTGTTGTTTATTTGACGTTGTTGTTGTTGTTTATTTGACGTTGTTGTTGTTGTTGTTCTTTATTTGACGTTGTTTTTGTTTATTTGACGTTGTTGTTGTTTATTTGACGTTGTTGTTGTTGACATTGTTGTTGTTGTTATTGTTTATTTGACGTTGTTGTTGTTGTTTATTTGACGTAGTTGTTGTTGACGTTGTTGTTGTTGTTGTTGTTTATTTGACGTTGTTGTTGTTGTTTATGTGACGTTGTTGTTGTTGTTGTTTATTTGACATTGTTGTTGTTGTTGTTTATTTGACGTTGTTTTAGTATTGTTGTTTATTTGACATTTCTGTTGTTATTTATTGGACGTTGTTGTGGGTGACATTTTTGTTGTTGTTGTTGTTTATTTAACGTTGTTGTTGTTGTTTATTTGACATAGTTGTTGTTGTTGACGTTGTTGTTGTTGTTGTTTATTTGACCTTTTTGTTGTTGTTGATGTTGTTGTTGTTATTGTTGTTGTTTATTTTACGTTGTTGTTGTTGTTGTTGTTTATTTGACATTGTTGTTGTTGTTGTTGTTGACGTTGTTGTTGTTTATTTGTCGTTGTTGTTGTTGTTGTTCTTTATTTGACGTTGTTGTTGTTTATTTGACGTTGTTGTTGTTGAAGTTGTTGTTGTTGTTATTGTTTATTTGACGTTGTTGTTGTTGTTTATTTGACGTAGTTGTTGTTGTTGACGTTGTTGTTGTTGTTGTTGTTTATTTGACGTTGTTGTTGTTGTTTATTTGACGTAGTTGTTGTTGTTGACGTTGTTGTTGTTGTTGTTTATTTGACGTTTTTGTTGTTGTTGATGTTGTTGTTGTTGTTGTTGACATTGTTGTTGTTGTTGTTTATTTGACGTTTTTCTTGTTGTTGATGTTGTTGTTGTTTATGTTGTTGTTGTTGTTTAATTGACATTGTTGTTGTTGTTGTTGTTTATTTGACGTTGTTGTTGTTTTTATTGTTGTTTATTTAACGTTGTTGTTGTTGACGTTGTTGTTTATTTGACGTTGTTGTTGTTGTTTATTTGACGTTGTTATTGTTGTTGACGCTGTTGTTGTTGTTTATTTGACGTTGTTGTTGTTATTTATTTGACATTATTGTTGTTGTTGACGTTGTTGTTGTTGTTGTTGTTGTTTATTTGACATTGTTGTTTTTGTTGTTGTTGACGTTGTTCTTGTTGTTGTTGTTTATTTGATGTTGTTTTAGTATTGTTGTTTATTTGACATTGTTGTTGTTATTTATTTGACGTTGTTGTGGGTGACATTGTTGTTGTTGTTTATTTGACGTTGTTGTTGTTAATGTTCTTTATTTGACGTTGTTGTTGTTTATTTGACGTTGTTATTGTTTATTTGACGTTGTTGTTGTTGACATTGTTGTTGTTGTTATTGTTTATTTGACGTTGTTGTTGTTGTTTATTTGACGTAGTTGTTGTTGTTGACGTTGTTGTTGTTGTTGTTGTTTATTTGACGTTGTTGTTGTTGTTGTTGTTGTTATTATTGTTGTTTATTTGACATTGTTGTTGTTGTTGTTTATTTGACGTTGTTGTTTATTTGACGTTGTTGTTGTTGGTTATTTGACGTTGTTGTTGTTATTTATTTGACATTGTTGTTGTTGTTGACGTTGTTGTTGTTGTTGTTGTTTATTTGACATTGTTGTTTTTGTTGTTGTTGACGTTGTTCTTGTTGTTGTTGTTGTTTATTTGATGTTGTTTTAGTATTATTGTTTATTTGACATTGTTGTTGTTATTTATTTGACGTTGTTGTGGGTGACATTGTTGTTGTTGTTTATTTGACGTTGTTGTTGTTGTTTATTTGACGTTGTTGTTGTTGTTGTTGTTGTTTATTTGACGTTGTTGTTGTTTATTTAACGTTGTTGTTGTTTATTTGACGTTGTTGTTGTTGACATTGTTGTTGTTGTTATTGTTTATTTGACGTTGTTGTTGTTGTTTATTTGACGTAGTTGTTGTTGTTGACGTTGTTGTTGTTGTTGTTGTTGTTGTTGTTTATTTGACGTTGTTGTTGTTGTTGTTTATGTGACGTTGTTGTTGTTGTTGTTGTTTATTTGACATTGTTGTTGTTGTTGTTTATTTGACGTTGTTTTAGTATTGTTGTTTATTTGACATTTCTGTTGTTATTTATTGGACGTTGTTGTGGGTGACATTTTTGTTGTTGTTGTTTATTTAACGTTGTTGTTGTTGTTTATTTGACATAGTTGTTGTTTTTGACGTTGTTGTTGTTGTTGTTTATTTGACGTTTTTGTTGTTGTTGATGCTGTTGTTGTTGTTGTTGTTGTTTATTTTACGTTGTTGTTGTTGATGTTGTTGTTTATTTGACATTGTTGATGTTGTTGTTGACGTTGTTGTTGTTTATTTGTCGTTGTTGTTGTTGTTGTTCTTTATTTGACGTTGTTGTTGTTTATTTGACGTTGTTGTTGTTGAAGTTGTTGTTGTTGTTATTGTTTATTTGACGTTGTTGTTGTTGTTTATTTGACATAGTTGTTGTTGTTGACGTTGTTGTTGTTGTTGTTGTTGTTTATTTGACGTTGTTGTTGTTGTTTATTTGACGTAGTTGTTGTTGTTGACGTTGTTGTTGTTGTTGTTGTTGTTTATTTGACGTTTTTGTTGTTGTTGATGTTGTTGTTGTTGTTGTTGTTGACATTATTGTTGTTGTTGTTTATTTGACGTTTTTCTTGTTGTTGATGTTGTTGTTGTTTATGTTGTTGTTGTTGTTTAATTGACGTTGTTGTTGTTGTTGTTTATTTGACGTTGTTGTTGTTGTTATTGTTGTTTATTTGACGTTGTTGTTGTTGACGTTGTTTATTTGACGTTGTTGTTGTTGTTTATTTGACGTTGTTGTTGTTGTTGACGCTGTTGTTGTTGTTTATTTGACGTTGTTGTTGTTATTTATTTGACATTGTTGTTGTTGTTGACGTTGTTGTTGTTGTTGTTTATTTGACATTGTTGTTTTTGTTGTTGTTGACGTTGTTCTTGTTGTTGTTGTTGTTTTAGTATTGTTGTTTATTTGACATTGTTGTTGTTATTTATTTGACGTTGTTGTGGGTGACATTGTTGTTGTTGTTTATTTGACGTTGTTGTTGTTGTTGTTTATTTGACGTTGTTGTTGTTGTTTATTTGACGTTGTTGTTGTTGTTGTTCTTTATTTGACGTTGTTTTTGTTTATTTGACGTTGTTGTTGTTTATTTGACGTTGTTGTTGTTGACATTGTTGTTGTTGTTATTGTTTATTTGACGTTGTTGTTGTTGTTTATTTGACGTAGTTGTTGTTGACGTTGTTGTTGTTGTTGTTGTTTATTTGACGTTGTTGTTGTTGTTTATGTGACGTTGTTGTTGTTGTTGTTTATTTGACATTGTTGTTGTTGTTGTTTATTT
The DNA here is from genome assembly GCA_948472305.1 of Vicia faba. Taxonomy (NCBI): domain Eukaryota; kingdom Viridiplantae; phylum Streptophyta; class Magnoliopsida; order Fabales; family Fabaceae; genus Vicia; species Vicia faba. Next base: position 1,204,606,758 of record OX451735.1, read on the forward strand.
GACGTTGTTTTAGTATTGTTGTTTATTTGACATTTCTGTTGTTATTTATTGGACGTTGTTGTGGGTGACATTTTTGTTGTTGTTGTTGTTTATTTAACGTTGTTGTTGTTGTTTATTTGACATAGTTGTTGTTGTTGACGTTGTTGTTGTTGTTGTTTATTTGACCTTTTTGTTGTTGTTGATGTTGTTGTTGTTATTGTTGTTGTTTATTTTACGTTGTTGTTGTTGTTGTCGTTTATTTGACATTGTTGTTGTTGTTGTTGTTGACGTTGTTGTTGTTTATTTGTCGTTGTTGTTGTTGTTGTTCTTTATTTGACGTTGTTGTTGTTTATTTGACGTTGTTGTTGTTGAAGTTGTTGTTGTTGTTATTGTTTATTTGACGTTGTTGTTGTTGTTTATTTGACGTAGTTGTTGTTGTTGACGTTGTTGTTGTTGTTGTTGTTTATTTGACGTTGTTGTTGTTGTTTATTTGACGTAGTTGTTGTTGTTGACGTTGTTGTTGTTGTTGTTTATTTGACGTTTTTGTTGTTGTTGATGTTGTTGTTGTTGTTGTTGACATTGTTGTTGTTGTTGTTTATTTGACGTTTTTCTTGTTGTTGATGTTGTTGTTGTTTATGTTGTTGTTGTTGTTTAATTGACATTGTTGTTGTTGTTGTTGTTTATTTGACGTTGTTGTTGTTTTTATTGTTGTTTATTTAACGTTGTTGTTGTTGACGTTGTTGTTTATTTGACGTTGTTGTTGTTGTTTATTTGACGTTGTTGTTGTTGTTGACGTTGTTGTTGTTGTTTATTTGACGTTGTTGTTGTTATTTATTTGACATTATTGTTGTTGTTGACGTTGTTGTTGTTGTTGTTGTTGTTTATTTGACATTGTTGTTTTTGTTGTTGTTGACGTTGTTCTTGTTGTTGTTGTTTATTTGATGTTGTTTTAGTATTGTTGTTTATTTGACATTGTTGTTGTTATTTATTTGACGTTGTTGTGGGTGACATTGTTGTTGTTGTTTATTTGACGTTGTTGTTGTTAATGTTCTTTATTTGACGTTGTTGTTGTTTATTTGACGTTGTTATTGTTTATTTGACGTTGTTGTTGTTGACATTGTTGTTGTTGTTATTGTTTATTTGACGTTGTTGTTGTTGTTTATTTGACGTAGTTGTTGTTGTTGACGTTGTTGTTGTTGTTGTTGTTTATTTGACGTTGTTGTTGTTGTTGTTGTTGTTATTATTGTTGTTTATTTGACATTGTTGTTGTTGTTGTTTATTTGACGTTGTTGTTGTTGTTGTTTATTTGACGTTGTTGTTGTTTTTATTTATTTGACGTTGTTGTTGTTATTGTTTATTTGACGTTGTTGTTGTTGTTTATTTGACGTTGTTATTGTTGTTTATTTGACGTTGTTTTTGTTATTTGACGTTGTTGTTGTTGTCGCTGTTGTATTTGTTGTTGTTGTTGTTGTTGTTGCTTATTTAACGTTGTTGTTATTGTTGTTGTTTATTTGACGTTGTTGTTGTTGTTGTTTATTTGACGTTGTTGTTGTTATTTATTTGACGTTGTTGTTGTTGTTGTTTAATTGAAGTTGTTGTTGTTGTTGTTGACGTTGTTGTTGTTGTTGTATTTGTTGTCGTTGTTGTTGTTTATTTGACGTTGTTGTTGTTGTTGTTTATTTGACGTTATTGTTGTTGTTTTTGTTTATTTGACGTTGTTATTGTTGTTGTTGTTGTTTATTTGATGTTTTTGTTGTTGTTGACGTTGTTGTTGTTTATTTGACGTTGTTAATGTTGTTGACGTTGTTGTTGTTGTTTTTGTTGTTTATTTGACGTTGTTGTTGTTGTTATTGTTGTTGTTGTTGTTGTTGTTTATTTGATGTTGTTGTTGTTGTTTATTTGACGATGTTGTTGTTGTTATTGTTTATGTGACGTTGTTGTTGTTGTTGTTGTTTATTTGACATTGTTGTTTTTGTTGTTGTTGACGTTGTTCTTGTTGTTGTTGTTTATTTGATGTTGTTTTAGTATTGTTGTTTATTTGACATTGTTGTTGTTATTTATTTGACGTTGTTGTGGGTGACATTGTTGTTGTTGTTTATTTGACGTTGTTGTTGTTAATGTTCTTTATTTGACGTTGTTGTTGTTTATTTGACGTTGTTATTGTTTATTTGACGTTGTTGTTGTTGACATTGTTGTTGTTGTTATTGTTTATTTGACGTTGTTGTTGTTGTTTATTTGACGTAGTTGTTGTTGTTGACGTTGTTGTTGTTGTTGTTGTTTATTTGACGTTGTTGTTGTTGTTGTTGTTGTTGTTGTTATTATTGTTGTTTATTTGACATTGTTGTTGTTGTTGTTTATTTGACGTTGTTGTTGTTGTTGTTGTTGACGTTGTTGTTGTTTATTTGTCGTTGTTGTTGTTGTTGTTCTTTATTTGACGTTGTTGTTGTTTATTTGACGTTGTTGTTGTTGAAGTTGTTGTTGTTGTTATTGTTTATTTGACGTTGTTGTTGTTGTTTATTTGACGTAGTTGTTGTTGTTGACGTTGTTGTTGTTGTTGTTGTTTATTTGACGTTGTTGTTGTTGTTTATTTGACGTAGTTGTTGTTGTTGACGTTGTTGTTGTTGTTGTTTATTTGACGTTTTTGTTGTTGTTGATGTTGTTGTTGTTGTTGTTGACATTGTTGTTGTTGTTGTTTATTTGACGTTTTTCTTGTTGTTGATGTTGTTGTTGTTTATGTTGTTGTTGTTGTTTAATTGACATTGTTGTTGTTGTTGTTGTTTATTTGACGTTGTTGTTGTTTTTATTGTTGTTTATTTAACGTTGTTGTTGTTGACGTTGTTGTTTATTTGACGTTGTTGTTGTTGTTTATTTGACGTTGTTGTTGTTGTTGACGTTGTTGTTGTTGTTTATTTGACGTTGTTGTTGTTATTTATTTGACATTATTGTTGTTGTTGACGTTGTTGTTGTTGTTGTTGTTGTTTATTTGACATTGTTGTTTTTGTTGTTGTTGACGTTGTTCTTGTTGTTGTTGTTTATTTGATGTTGTTTTAGTATTGTTGTTTATTTGACATTGTTGTTGTTATTTATTTGACGTTGTTGTGGGTGACATTGTTGTTGTTGTTTATTTGACGTTGTTGTTGTTAATGTTCTTTATTTGACGTTGTTGTTGTTTATTTGACGTTGTTATTGTTTATTTGACGTTGTTGTTGTTGACATTGTTGTTGTTGTTATTGTTTATTTGACGTTGTTGTTGTTGTTTATTTGACGTAGTTGTTGTTGTTGACGTTGTTGTTGTTGTTGTTGTTGTTTATTTGACGTTGTTGTTGTTGTTGTTGTTGTTATTATTGTTGTTTATTTGACATTGTTGTTGTTGTTGTTTATTTGACGTTGTTGTTGTTGTTGTTTATTTGACGTTGTTGTTGTTTTTATTTATTTGACGTTGTTGTTGTTATTGTTTATTTGACGTTGTTGTTGTTGTTTATTTGACGTTGTTATTGTTGTTTATTTGACGTTGTTTTTGTTATTTGACGTTGTTGTTGTTGTCGCTGTTGTATATGTTGTTGTTGTTGTTGTTGTTGCTTATTTAACGTTGTTGTTATTGTTGTTGTTTATTTGACGTTGTTGTTGTTGTTGTTTATTTGACGTTGTTGTTGTTATTTATTTGACGTTGTTGTTGTTGTTGTTTAATTGAAGTTGTTGTTGTTGTTGTTGACGTTGTTGTTGTTGTTGTATTTGTTGTCGTTGTTGTTGTTTATTTGACGTTGTTGTTGTTGTTGTTTATTTGACGTTATTGTTGTTGTTTTTGTTTATTTGACGTTGTTATTGTTGTTGTTGTTGTTTATTTGATGTTTTTGTTGTTGTTGACGTTGTTGTTGTTTATTTGACGTTGTTAATGTTGTTGACGTTGTTGTTGTTGTTTTTGTTGTTTATTTGACGTTGTTGTTGTTGTTATTGTTGTTGTTGTTGTTGTTGTTTATTTGATGTTGTTGTTGTTGTTTATTTGACGATGTTGTTGTTGTTATTGTTTATGTGACGTTGTTGTTGTTGTTGTTGTTTATTTGACATTGTTGACATTGTTGTTGTTGTTGTTGTTGTTGTTGTTTATTTGACGATGTTGTTGTTGTTGTTGTTTATTTGACGTTGTTGTTGTTGTTTATGTGACGTTGTTGTTGTTGTTGTTTATTTGACATTGTTGTTGTTGTTGTTGACGTTGTTGTTGTTGTTGTTTATTTGACGTTGTTTTAGTATTGTTGTTTATTTGACATTTCTGTTGTTATTTATTGGACGTTGTTGTGGGTGACATTTTTGTTATTGTTGTTTATTTAACGTTGTTGTTGTTGTTTATTTGACATAGTTGTTGTTGTTGACGTTGTTGTTGTTGTTGTTGTTGTTGTTTATTTGACGTTTTTGTTGTTGTTGTTGTTGTTGACGTTGTTGTTGTTTATTTGACGTTGTTGTTGTTGTTGTTCTTTATTTGACGTTGTTGTTCTTTATTTGACGTTGTTGTTGTTTATTTGACGTTGTTGTTGTTTATTTGACGTTGTTGTTGTTGACGTTGTTGTTGTTGTTATTGTTTATTTGACCTTGTTGTTGTTGTTTATTTGACGTAGTTGTTGTTGTTGACGTTGTTGTTGTTGTTGTTGTTTATTTGACGTTGTTGTTGTTGTTTATTTGACGTAGTTGTTGTTGTTGACGTTGTTGTTGTTGTTGTTTATTTGACGTTTTTGTTGTTGTTGATGTTGTTGTTGTTGTTGTTGTTGACATTGTTGTTGTTGTTGTTGTTTATTTGACGTTTTTGTTGTTGTTGATGTTGTTGTTGTTTATGTTGTTGTTGTTGTTGTTTAATTGACGTTGTTGTTGTTGCTGTTGTTTATTTGACGTTGTTGTTGTTGTTGTTATTGTTGTTGTTGTTGTTTATTTGACGTTGTTGTTGTTGACGTTGTTGTTTATTTGATGTTGTTTTTGTTGTTTATTTGACGTTGTTGTTGTTATTGACGCTGTTGTTGTTGTTTATTTGACGTTGTTGTTGTTGTTGTTTATTTTACGTTGTTGTTGTTGTTGTTTATTTGACATTGTTGTTGTTGTTGTTGACGTTGTTGTTGTTTATTTGACGTTGTTGTTGTTGTTGTTTATTTGACGTTGTTGTTGTTGACGTTGTTGTTGTTGTTATTGTTTATTTGACGTTGTTGTTATTGTTTATTTGACGTAGTTGTTGTTGTTGACATTGTTGTTGTTGTTGTTTATTTGACGTTGTTGTTGTTGTTTATTTGACGTAGTTGTTGTTGTTGACGTTGTTGTTGTTGTTGTTGTTTATTTGACGTTTTTGTTGTTGTTGATGTTGTTGTTGATTTTGTTGTTGTTGTTGACATTGTTGTTGTTGTTGTTTATTTGACATTTTTCTTGTTGTTGATGTTGTTGTTGTTTATGTTGTTGTTTATTTGACGTTGTTGTTGTTGTTTAATTGACGTTGTTGTTGTTGTTGTTGTTTATTTGACGTCGTTGTTGTTGTTGTTATTGTTGTTGTTGTTGTTTATTTGACGTTGTTGTTGTTATTTATTTGACATTGTTGTTGTTGTTGTTGACGTTGTTGTTGTTGTTGTTGTTTATTTGACATTGTTGTTTTTGTTGTTGTTGTTGACGTTGTTCTTGTTGTTGTTGTTTATTTGATGTTGTTTTAGTATTGTTGTTTATTTGACATTGTTGTTGTTATTTATTTGACGTTGTTGTGGGTGACATTGTTGTTGTTGTTTATTTGACGTTGTTGTTGTTGTTTATTTGACGTTGTTGTTATTGTTGTTCTTTATTTGACGTTGTTGTTGTTTATTTGACGTTGTTGTTGTTTATTTGACGTTGTTGTTGTTGACATTGTTGTTGTTGTTATTGTTTATTTGACGTTGTTGTTGTTGTTTATTTGACGTAGTTGTTGTTGTTGACTTTGTTGTTGTTGTTGTTGTTGTTTATTTGACGTTGTTGTTGTTGTTTATGTGACGTTGTTGTTGTTGTTGTTTATTTGACATTGTTGTTGTTGTTGTTTATTTGACGTTGTTTTAGTATTGTTGTTTATTTGACATTTCTGTTGTTATTTATTGGACGTTGTTGTGGGTGATATTTTTGTTGTTGTTTTTTATTTAACGTTGTTGTTGTTGTTTATTTGACATAGTTGTTGTTGTTGACGTTGTTGTTGTTGTTGTTTATTTGACGTTTTTGTTGTTGTTGATGCTGTTGTTGTTGTTGTTGTTGTTGTTTATTTTACGTTGTTGTTGTTGATGTTGTTGTTAATTTGACATTGTTGTTGTTGTTGTTGTTGACGTTGTTGTTGTTTATTTGTCGTTGTTGTTGTTGTTGTTGTTCTTTATTTGACGTTGTTGTTGTTTATTTGACGTTGTTGTTGTTGAAGTTGTTGTTGTTGTTATTGTTTATTTGACGTTGTTGTTGTTGTTTATTTGACGTAGTTGTTGTTGTTGACGTTGTTGTTGTTGTTGTTGTTTATTTGACGTTGTTGTTGTTGTTTATTTGACGTAGTTGTTGTTGTTGACGTTGTTGTTGTTGTTGTTGTTTATTTGACGTTTTTGTTGTTGTTGATGTTGTTGTTGTTGTTGTTGTTGTTGACATTGTTGTTGTTGTTGTTTATTTGACGTTTTTCTTGTTGTTGATGTTGTTGTTGTTTATGTTGTTGTTGTTGTTTAATTGACGTTGTTGATGTTGTTGTTGTTTATTTGACGTTGTTGTTGTTGTTATTGTTGTTTATTTGACGTTGTTGTTGTTGACGTTGTTTATTTGACGTTGTTATTGTTGTTTATTTGACGTTGTTGTTGTTGTTGACGCTGTTGTTGTTGTTTATTTGACGTTGTTGTTGTTATTTATTTGACATTGTTGTTGTTGACGTTGTTGTTGTTGTTGTTTATTTGACATTGTTGTTTTTGTTGTTGTTGACGTTGTTCTTGTTGTTGTTGTTTATTTGATGTTGTTTTAGTATTGTTGTTTATTTGACATTGTTGTTGTTATTTATTTGACGTTGTTGTGGGTGACATTGTTGTTGTTGTTTATTTGACGTTGTTGTTGTTGTTGTTTATTTGACGTTGTTGTTGTTGTTTATTTGACGTTGTTGTTGTTGTTGTTCTTTATTTGACGTTGTTTTTGTTTATTTGACGTTGTTGTTGTTTATTTGACGTTGTTGTTGTTGACATTGTTGTTGTTGTTATTGTTTATTTGACGTTGTTGTTGTTGTTTATTTGACGTAGTTGTTGTTGACGTTGTTGTTGTTGTTGTTGTTGTTTATTTGACGTTGTTGTTGTTGTTTATGTGACGTTGTTGTTGTTGTTGTTTATTTGACATTGTTGTTGTTGTTGTTTATTTGACGTTGTTTTAGTATTGTTGTTTATTTGACATTTCTGTTGTTATTTATTGGACGTTGTTGTGGGTGACATTTTTGTTGTTGTTGTTTATTTAACGTTGTTGTTGTTGTTTATTTGACATAGTTGTTGTTGTTGACGTTGTTGTTGTTGTTTATTTGACGTTTTTGTTGTTGTTGATGCTGTTGTTGTTATTGTTGTTGTTTATTTTACGTTGTTGTTGTTGTTGTTGTTTATTTGACATTGTTGTTGTTGTTGTTGTTGACGTTGTTGTTGTTTATTTGTCGTTGTTGTTGTTGTTCTTTATTTGACGTTGTTGTTGTTTATTTGACGTTGTTGTTGTTGAAGTTGTTGTTGTTGTTATTGTTTATTTGACGTTGTTGTTGTTGTTTATTTGACGTAGTTGTTGTTGTTGACGTTGTTGTTGTTGTTGTTGTTTATTTGACGTTGTTGTTGTTGTTTATTTGACGTAGTTGTTGTTGTTGACGTTGTTGTTGTTGTTGTTGTTTATTTGACGTTTTTGTTGTTGTTGATGTTGTTGTTGTTGTTGTTGTTGACATTATTGTTGTTGTTGTTTATTTGACGTTTTTCTTGTTGTTGATGTTGTTGTTGTTTATGTTGTTGTTGTTGTTTAATTGACATTGTTGTTGTTGTTGTTGTTTATTTGACGTTGTTGTTGTTGTTATTGTTTTTTATTTGACGTTGTTGTTGTTGTTGACGTTGTTGTTTATTTGACGTTGTTGTTGTTGTTTATTTGACGTTGTTGTTGTTGTTGACGCTGTTGTTGTTGTTTATTTGACGTTGTTGTTGTTATTTATTTGGCATTGTTGTTGTTGTTGACGTTGTTGTTGTTGTTGTTGTTTATTTGACATTGTTGTTTTTGTTGTTGTTGACGTTGTTCTTGTTGTTGTTGTTGTTTATTTGATGTTGTTTTAGTATTGTTGTTTATTTGACATTGTTGTTGTTATTTATTTGACGTTGTTGTGGGTGACATTGTTGTTGTTGTTTATTTGACGTTGTTGTTGTTAATGTTCTTTATTTAACGTTGTTGTTGTTTATTTGACGTTGTTGTTATTTATTTGACGTTGTTGTTGTTGACATTGTTGTTGTTGTTATTGTTTATTTGACGTTGTTGTTGTTGTTTATTTGACGTAGTTGTTGTTGTTGACGTTGTTGTTGTTGTTGTTGTTTATTTGACGTTGTTGTTGTTGTTGTTTATTTGACGTTGTTGTTGTTGACGTTGTTGTTGTTGTTATTGTTTATTTGACGTTGTTGTTATTGTTTATTTGACGTAGTTGTTGTTGTTGACATTGTTGTTGTTGTTGTTTATTTGACGTTGTTGTTGTTGTTTATTTGACGTAGTTGTTGTTGTTGACGTTGTTGTTGTTGTTGTTGTTTATTTGACGTTTTTGTTGTTGTTGATGTTGTTGTTGATTTTGTTGTTGTTGTTGACATTGTTGTTGTTGTTGTTTATTTGACATTTTTCTTGTTGTTGATGTTGTTGTTGTTTATGTTGTTGTTTATTTGACGTTGTTGTTGTTGTTTAATTGACGTTGTTGTTGTTGTTGTTGTTTATTTGACGTCGTTGTTGTTGTTGTTATTGTTGTTGTTGTTGTTTATTTGACGTTGTTGTTGTTATTTATTTGACATTGTTGTTGTTGTTGTTGACGTTGTTGTTGTTGTTGTTTATTTGACATTGTTGTTTTTGTTGTTGTTGTTGACGTTGTTCTTGTTGTTGTTGTTTATTTGATGTTGTTTTAGTATTGTTGTTTATTTGACATTGTTGTTGTTATTTATTTGACGTTGTTGTGGGTGACATTGTTGTTGTTGTTTATTTGACGTTGTTGTTGTTGTTTATTTGACGTTGTTGTTATTGTTGTTCTTTATTTGACGTTGTTGTTGTTTATTTGACGTTGTTGTTGTTTATTTGACGTTGTTGTTGTTGACATTGTTGTTGTTGTTATTGTTTATTTGACGTTGTTGTTATTGTTTATTTGACGTAGTTGTTGTTGTTGACTTTGTTGTTGTTGTTGTTGTTTATTTGACGTTGTTGTTGTTGTTTATGTGACGTTGTTGTTGTTGTTGTTTATTTGACATTGTTGTTGTTGTTGTTTATTTGACGTTGTTTTAGTATTGTTGTTTATTTGACATTTCTGTTGTTATTTATTGGACGTTGTTGTGGGTGATATTTTTGTTGTTGTTGTTTATTTAACGTTGTTGTTGTTGTTTATTTGACATAGTTGTTGTTGTTGACGTTGTTGTTGTTGTTGTTTATTTGACGTTTTTGTTGTTGTTGATGCTGTTGTTGTTGTTGTTGTTGTTGTTTATTTTACGTTGTTGTTGTTGATGTTGTTGTTAATTTGACATTGTTGTTGTTGTTGTTGTTGACGTTGTTGTTGTTTATTTGTCGTTGTTGTTGTTGTTGTTGTTCTTTATTTGACGTTGTTGTTGTTTATTTGACGTTGTTGTTGTTGAAGTTGTTGTTGTTGTTATTGTTTATTTGACGTTGTTGTTGTTGTTTATTTGACGTAGTTGTTGTTGTTGACGTTGTTGTTGTTGTTGTTGTTTATTTGACGTTGTTGTTGTTGTTTATTTGACGTAGTTGTTGTTGTTGACGTTGTTGTTGTTGTTGTTGTTTATTTGACGTTTTTGTTGTTGTTGATGTTGTTGTTGTTGTTGTTGTTGTTGACATTGTTGTTGTTGTTGTTTATTTGACGTTTTTCTTGTTGTTGATGTTGTTGTTGTTTATGTTGTTGTTGTTGTTTAATTGACGTTGTTGATGTTGTTGTTGTTTATTTGACGTTGTTGTTGTTGTTATTGTTGTTTATTTGACGTTGTTGTTGTTGACGTTGTTTATTTGACGTTGTTATTGTTGTTTATTTGACGTTGTTGTTGTTGTTGACGCTGTTGTTGTTGTTTATTTGACGTTGTTGTTGTTATTTATTTGACATTGTTGTTGTTGACGTTGTTGTTGTTGTTGTTTATTTGACATTGTTGTTTTTGTTGTTGTTGACGTTGTTCTTGTTGTTGTTGTTTATTTGATGTTGTTTTAGTATTGTTGTTTATTTGACATTGTTGTTGTTATTTATTTGACGTTGTTGTGGGTGACATTGTTGTTGTTGTTTATTTGACGTTGTTGTTGTTGTTGTTTATTTGACGTTGTTGTTGTTGTTTATTTGACGTTGTTGTTGTTGTTGTTCTTTATTTGACGTTGTTTTTGTTTATTTGACGTTGTTGTTGTTTATTTGACGTTGTTGTTGTTGACATTGTTGTTGTTGTTATTGTTTATTTGACGTTGTTGTTGTTGTTTATTTGACGTAGTTGTTGTTGACGTTGTTGTTGTTGTTGTTGTTGTTGTTTATTTGACGTTGTTGTTGTTGTTGTTTATGTGACGTTGTTGTTGTTGTTGTTTATTTGACATTGTTGTTGTTGTTGTTTATTTGACGTTGTTTTAGTATTGTTGTTTATTTGACATTTCTGTTGTTATTTATTGGACGTTGTTGTGGGTGACATTTTTGTTGTTGTTGTTTATTTAACGTTGTTGTTGTTGTTTATTTGACATAGTTGTTGTTGTTGACGTTGTTGTTGTTGTTTATTTGACGTTTTTGTTGTTGTTGATGCTGTTGTTGTTATTGTTGTTGTTTATTTTACGTTGTTGTTGTTGTTGTTGTTTATTTGACATTGTTGTTGTTGTTGTTGTTGACGTTGTTGTTGTTTATTTGTCGTTGTTGTTGTTGTTCTTTATTTGACGTTGTTGTTGTTTATTTGACGTTGTTGTTGTTGAAGTTGTTGTTGTTGTTATTGTTTATTTGACGTTGTTGTTGTTGTTTATTTGACGTAGTTGTTGTTGTTGACGTTGTTGTTGTTGTTGTTGTTGTTTATTTGACGTTGTTGTTGTTGTTTATTTGACGTAGTTGTTGTTGTTGACGTTGTTGTTGTTGTTGTTGTTTATTTGACGTTTTTGTTGTTGTTGATGTTGTTGTTGTTGTTGTTGACATTATTGTTGTTGTTGTTTATTTGACGTTTTTCTTGTTGTTGATGTTGTTGTTGTTTATGTTGTTGTTGTTGTTTAATTGACATTGTTGTTGTTGTTGTTGTTTATTTGACGTTGTTGTTGTTGTTATTGTTTTTTATTTGACGTTGTTGTTGTTGTTGACGTTGTTGTTTATTTGACGTTGTTGTTGTTGTTTATTTGACGTTGTTGTTGTTGTTGACGCTGTTGTTGTTGTTTATTTGACGTTGTTGTTGTTATTTATTTGGCATTGTTGTTGTTGTTGACGTTGTTGTTGTTGTTGTTGTTTATTTGACATTGTTGTTTTTGTTGTTGTTGACGTTGTTCTTGTTGTTGTTGTTGTTTATTTGATGTTGTTTTAGTATTGTTGTTTATTTGACATTGTTGTTGTTATTTATTTGACGTTGTTGTGGGTGACATTGTTGTTGTTGTTTATTTGACGTTGTTGTTGTTAATGTTCTTTATTTAACGTTGTTGTTGTTTATTTGACGTTGTTGTTATTTATTTGACGTTGTTGTTGTTGACATTGTTGTTGTTGTTATTGTTTATTTGACGTTGTTGTTGTTGTTTATTTGACGTAGTTGTTGTTGTTGACGTTGTTGTTGTTGTTGTTGTTTATTTGACGTTGTTGTTGTTGTTGTTTATTTGACGTTGTTGTTGTTGACGTTGTTGTTGTTGTTATTGTTTATTTGACGTTGTTGTTATTGTTTATTTGACGTAGTTGTTGTTGTTGACATTGTTGTTGTTGTTGTTTATTTGACGTTGTTGTTGTTGTTTATTTGACGTAGTTGTTGTTGTTGACGTTGTTGTTGTTGTTGTTGTTTATTTGACGTTTTTGTTGTTGTTGATGTTGTTGTTGATTTTGTTGTTGTTGTTGACATTGTTGTTGTTGTTGTTTATTTGACATTTTTCTTGTTGTTGATGTTGTTGTTGTTTATGTTGTTGTTTATTTGACGTTGTTGTTGTTGTTTAATTGACGTTGTTGTTGTTGTTGTTGTTGTTTATTTGACGTCGTTGTTGTTGTTGTTATTGTTGTTGTTGTTGTTTATTTGACGTTGTTGTTGTTATTTATTTGACATTGTTGTTGTTGTTGTTGACGTTGTTGTTGTTGTTGTTTATTTGACATTGTTGTTTTTGTTGTTGTTGTTGACGTTGTTCTTGTTGTTGTTGTTTATTTGATGTTGTTTTAGTATTGTTGTGTATTTGACATTGTTGTTGTTATTTATTTGACGTTGTTGTGGGTGACATTGTTGTTGTTGTTTATTTGACGTTGTTGTTGTTGTTTATTTGACGTTGTTGTTATTGTTGTTCTTTATTTGACGTTGTTGTTGTTTATTTGACGTTGTTGTTGTTTATTTGACGTTGTTGTTGTTGACATTGTTGTTGTTGTTATTGTTTATTTGACGTTGTTGTTGTTGTTTATTTGACGTAGTTGTTGTTGTTGACTTTGTTGTTGTTGTTGTTGTTTATTTGACGTTGTTGTTGTTGTTTATGTGACGTTGTTGTTGTTGTTGTTTATTTGACATTGTTGTTGTTGTTGTTTATTTGACGTTGTTTTAGTATTGTTGTTTATTTGACATTTCTGTTGTTATTTATTGGACGTTGTTGTGGGTGATATTTTTGTTGTTGTTGTTTATTTAACGTTGTTGTTGTTGTTTATTTGACATAGTTGTTGTTGTTGACGTTGTTGTTGTTGTTGTTTATTTGACGTTTTTGTTGTTGTTGATGCTGTTGTTGTTGTTGTTGTTGTTGTTTATTTTACGTTGTTGTTGTTGATGTTGTTGTTAATTTGACATTGTTGTTGTTGTTGTTGTTGACGTTGTTGTTGTTTATTTGTCGTTGTTGTTGTTGTTGTTGTTCTTTATTTGACGTTGTTGTTGTTTATTTGACGTTGTTGTTGTTGAAGTTGTTGTTGTTGTTATTGTTTATTTGACGTTGTTGTTGTTGTTTATTTGACGTAGTTGTTGTTGTTGACGTTGTTGTTGTTGTTGTTGTTTATTTGACGTTGTTGTTGTTGTTTATTTGACGTAGTTGTTGTTGTTGACGTTGTTGTTGTTGTTGTTGTTTATTTGACGTTTTTGTTGTTGTTGATGTTGTTGTTGTTGTTGTTGTTGTTGACATTGTTGTTGTTGTTGTTTATTTGACGTTTTTCTTGTTGTTGATGTTGTTGTTGTTTATGTTGTTGTTGTTGTTTAATTGACGTTGTTGATGTTGTTGTTGTTTATTTGACGTTGTTGTTGTTGTTATTGTTGTTTATTTGACGTTGTTGTTGTTGACGTTGTTTATTTGACGTTGTTATTGTTGTTTATTTGACGTTGTTGTTGTTGTTGACGCTGTTGTTGTTGTTTATTTGACGTTGTTGTTGTTATTTATTTGACATTGTTGTTGTTGACGTTGTTGTTGTTGTTGTTTATTTGACATTGTTGTTTTTGTTGTTGTTGACGTTGTTCTTGTTGTTGTTGTTTATTTGATGTTGTTTTAGTATTGTTGTTTATTTGACATTGTTGTTGTTATTTATTTGACGTTGTTGTGGGTGACATTGTTGTTGTTGTTTATTTGACGTTGTTGTTGTTGTTGTTTATTTGACGTTGTTGTTGTTGTTTATTTGACGTTGTTGTTGTTGTTGTTCTTTATTTGACGTTGTTTTTGTTTATTTGACGTTGTTGTTGTTTATTTGACGTTGTTGTTGTTGACATTGTTGTTGTTGTTATTGTTTATTTGACGTTGTTGTTGTTGTTTATTTGACGTAGTTGTTGTTGACGTTGTTGTTGTTGTTGTTGTTGTTGTTTATTTGACGTTGTTGTTGTTGTTTATGTGACGTTGTTGTTGTTGTTGTTTATTTGACATTGTTGTTGTTGTTGTTTATTTGACGTTGTTTTAGTATTGTTGTTTATTTGACATTTCTGTTGTTATTTATTGGACGTTGTTGTGGGTGACATTTTTGTTGTTGTTGTTTATTTAACGTTGTTGTTGTTGTTTATTTGACATAGTTGTTGTTGTTGACGTTGTTGTTGTTGTTTATTTGACGTTTTTGTTGTTGTTGATGCTGTTGTTGTTATTGTTGTTGTTTATTTTACGTTGTTGTTGTTGTTGTTGTTTATTTGACATTGTTGTTGTTGTTGTTGTTGACGTTGTTGTTGTTTATTTGTCGTTGTTGTTGTTGTTCTTTATTTGACGTTGTTGTTGTTTATTTGACGTTGTTGTTGTTGAAGTTGTTGTTGTTGTTATTGTTTATTTGACGTTGTTGTTGTTGTTTATTTGACGTAGTTGTTGTTGTTGACGTTGTTGTTGTTGTTGTTGTTTATTTGACGTTGTTGTTGTTGTTTATTTGACGTAGTTGTTGTTGTTGACGTTGTTGTTGTTGTTGTTGTTTATTTGACGTTTTTGTTGTTGTTGATGTTGTTGTTGTTGTTGTTGTTGACATTATTGTTGTTGTTGTTTATTTGACGTTTTTCTTGTTGTTGATGTTGTTGTTGTTTATGTTGTTGTTGTTGTTTAATTGACATTGTTGTTGTTGTTGTTGTTTATTTGACGTTGTTGTTGTTGTTATTGTTTTTTATTTGACGTTGTTGTTGTTGTTGACGTTGTTGTTTATTTGACGTTGTTGTTGTTGTTTATTTGACGTTGTTGTTGTTGTTGACGCTGTTGTTGTTGTTTATTTGACGTTGTTGTTGTTATTTATTTGGCATTGTTGTTGTTGTTGACGTTGTTGTTGTTGTTGTTGTTTATTTGACATTGTTGTTTTTGTTGTTGTTGACGTTGTTCTTGTTGTTGTTGTTGTTTATTTGATGTTGTTTTAGTATTGTTGTTTATTTGACATTGTTGTTGTTATTTATTTGACGTTGTTGTGGGTGACATTGTTGTTGTTGTTTATTTGACGTTGTTGTTGTTAATGTTCTTTATTTAACGTTGTTGTTGTTTATTTGACGTTGTTGTTATTTATTTGACGTTGTTGTTGTTGACATTGTTGTTGTTGTTATTGTTTATTTGACGTTGTTGTTGTTGTTTATTTGACGTAGTTGTTGTTGTTGACGTTGTTGTTGTTGTTGTTGTTTATTTGACGTTGTTGTTGTTGTTGTTATTATTGTTGTTTATTTGACATTGTTGTTGTTGTTGTTTATTTGACGTTGTTGTTGTTGTTGTTGTTTATTTGACGTTGTTGTTGTTTTTATTTATTTGACGTTGTTGTTGTTATTGTTTATTTGACGTTGTTGTTGTTGTTTATTTGACGTTGTTATTGTTGTTTATTTGACGTTGTTTTTGTTATTTGACGTTGGTGTTGTTGTCGTTGTTGTATTTGTTGTTGTTGTTGTTGTTGCTTATTTGACGTTGTTGTTATTGTTGTTGTTTATTTGACGTTGTTGTTGTTGTTGTTTTTTTGACGTTGTTGTTGTTGTTTATTTGACGTTGTTGTTGTTGCTGTTTAATTGAAGTTGTTGTTGTTGTTGTTGACGTTGTTGTTGTTGTTGTTGTATTTGTTGTCGTTGTTGTTGTTTATTTGACGTTGTTGTTGTTGTTGTTGTTGTTGTTTATTTGACGTTATTGTTGTTGTTGTTGTTTATTTGACGTTGTTATTGTTGTTGTTGTTGTTTATTTGATGTTTTTGTTGTTGTTGACGTTGTTGTTGTTTATTTGACGTTGTTAATGTTGTTGACGTTGTTGTTGTTGTTTTTGTTGTTTATTTGACGTTGTTGTTGTTATTGTTGTTGTTGTTGTTGTTTATTTGGCGTTGTTGTTGTTGTTTATTTGACGATGTTGTTGTTGTTATTGTTTATGTGACGTTGTTGTTGTTGTTGTTTATTTGACATTGTTGACATTGTTGTTGTTGTTGTTGTTGTTGTTGTTTATTTGACGATGTTGTTGTTGTTGTTTATTTGATGTTGTTGTTGTTGTTTATGTGACGTTGTTGTTGTTGTTGTTTATTTGACATTGTTGTTGTTGTTGTTGACGTTGTTGTTGTTGTTGTTTATTTGACGTTGTTTTAGTATTGTTGTTTATTTGACATTTCTGTTGTTATTTATTGGACGTTGTTGTGGGTGACATTTTTGTTATTGTTGTTTATTTAACGTTGTTGTTGTTGTTTATTTGACATAGTTGTTGTTGTTGACGTTGTTGTTGTTGTTGTTGTTGTTGTTGTTGTTTATTTGACGTTTTTGTTGTTGTTGTTGTTGTTGACGTTGTTGTTGTTTATTTGACGTTGTTGTTGTTGTTCTTTATTTGACGTTGTTGTTCTTTATTTGACGTTGTTGTTGTTTATTTGACGTTGTTGTTGTTTATTTGACGTTGTTGTTGTTTATTTGACGTTGTTGTTGTTGACGTTGTTGTTGTTGTTATTGTTTATTTGACCTTGTTGTTGTTGTTTATTTGACGTAGTTGTTGTTGTTGACGTTGTTGTTGTTGTTGTTGTTTATTTGACGTTGTTGTTGTTGTTTATTTGACGTAGTTGTTGTTGTTGACGTTGTTGTTGTTGTTGTTTATTTGACGTTTTTGTTGTTGTTGATGTTGTTGTTGTTGTTGTTGTTGACATTGTTGTTGTTGTTGTTGTTTATTTGACGTTTTTCTTGTTGTTGATGTTGTTGTTGTTTATGTTGTTGTTGTTGTTGTTTAATTGACGTTGTTGTTGTTGCTGTTGTTTATTTGACGTTGTTGTTGTTGTTGTTATTGTTGTTGTTGTTGTTTATTTGACGTTGTTGTTGTTGACGTTGTTGTTTATTTGATGTTGTTTTTGTTGTTTATTTGACGTTGTTGTTGTTATTGACGTTGTTGTTGTTGTTTATTTGACGTTGTTGTTGTTGTTGTTTATTTTACGTTGTTGTTGTTGTTGTTTATTTGACATTGTTGTTGTTGTTGTTGACGTTGTTGTTGTTTATTTGACGTTGTTGTTGTTGTTGTTTATTTGACGTTGTTGTTGTTGACGTTGTTGTTGTTGTTATTGTTTATTTGACGTTGTTGTTATTGTTTATTTGACGTAGTTGTTGTTGTTGACATTGTTGTTGTTGTTGTTTATTTGACGTTGTTGTTGTTGTTTATTTGACGTAGTTGTTGTTGTTGACGTTGTTGTTGTTGTTGTTGTTTATTTGACGTTTTTGTTGTTGTTGATGTTGTTGTTGATTTTGTTGTTGTTGTTGACATTGTTGTTGTTGTTGTTTATTTGACATTTTTCTTGTTGTTGATGTTGTTGTTGTTTATGTTGTTGTTTATTTGACGTTGTTGTTGTTGTTTAATTGACGTTGTTGTTGTTGTTGTTGTTTATTTGGCGTCGTTGTTGTTGTTGTTATTGTTGTTGTTGTTGTTTATTTGACGTTGTTGTTGTTATTTATTTGACATTGTTGTTGTTGTTGTTGACGTTGTTGTTGTTGTTGTTTATTTGACATTGTTGTTTTTGTTGTTGTTGTTGACGTTGTTCTTGTTGTTGTTGTTTATTTGATGTTGTTTTAGTATTGTTGTTTATTTGACATTGTTGTTGTTATTTATTTGACGTTGTTGTGGGTGACATTGTTGTTGTTGTTTATTTGACGTTGTTGGTGTTGTTTATTTGACGTTGTTGTTGTTGTTTATTTGACGTTGTTGTTATTGTTGTTCTTTATTTGACGTTGTTGTTGTTTATTTGACGTTGTTGTTGTTTATTTGACGTTGTTGTTGTTGACATTGTTGTTGTTGTTATTGTTTATTTGACGTTGTTGTTGTTGTTTATTTGACGTAGTTGTTGTTGTTGACTTTGTTGTTGTTGTTGTTGTTTATTTGACGTTGTTGTTGTTGTTTATGTGACGTTGTTGTTGTTGTTGTTTATTTGACATTGTTGTTGTTGTTGTTTATTTGACGTTGTTTTAGTATTGTTGTTTATTTGACATTTCTGTTGTTATTTATTGGACGTTGTTGTGGGTGATATTTTTGTTGTTGTTGTTTATTTAACGTTGTTGTTGTTGTTTATTTGACATAGTTGTTGTTGTTGACGTTGTTGTTGTTGTTGTTTATTTGACGTTTTTGTTGTTGTTGATGCTGTTGTTGTTGTTGTTGTTTATTTTACGTTGTTGTTGTTGATGTTGTTATTAATTTGACATTGTTGTTGTTGTTGTTGTTGACGTTGTTGTTGTTTATTTGTCGTTGTTGTTGTTGTTGTTGTTCTTTATTTGACGTTGTTGTTGTTTATTTGACGTTGTTGTTGTTGTTATTGTTTATTTGACGTTGTTGTTGTTGTTTATTTGACGTAGTTGTTGTTGTTGACGTTGTTGTTGTTGTTTATTTGACGTTGTTGTTGTTGTTTATTTGACGTAGTTGTTGTTGTTGACGTTGTTGTTGTTGTTGTTGTTTATTTGACGTTTTTGTTGTTGTTGATGTTGTTGTTGTTGTTGTTGTTGACATTGTTGTTGTTGTTGTTTATTTGACGTTTTTCTTGTTGTTGATGTTGTTGTTGTTTATGTTGTTGTTGTTGTTTAATTGACGTTGTTGATGTTGTTGTTGTTTATTTGACGTTGTTGTTGTTGTTATTGTTGTTTATTTGACGTTGTTGTTGTTGACGTTGTTTATTTGACGTTGTTATTGTTGTTTATTTGACGTTGTTGTTGTTGTTGACGCTGTTGTTGTTGTTTATTTGACGTTGTTGTTGTTATTTATTTGACATTGTTGTTGTTGACGTTGTTGTTGTTGTTGTTTATTTGACATTGTTGTTTTTGTTGTTGTTGACGTTGTTCTTGTTGTTGTTGTTTATTTGATGTTGTTTTAGTATTGTTGTTTATTTGACATTGTTGTTGTTATTTATTTGACGTTGTTGTGGGTGACATTGTTGTTGTTGTTTATTTGACGTTGTTGTTGTTGTTGTTTATTTGACGTTGTTGTTGTTGTTTATTTGACGTTGTTGTTGTTGTTGTTCTTTATTTGACGTTGTTTTTGTTTATTTGACGTTGTTGTTGTTTATTTGACGTTGTTGTTGTTGACATTGTTGTTGTTGTTATTGTTTATTTGACGTTGTTGTTGTTGTTTATTTGACGTAGTTGTTGTTGACGTTGTTGTTGTTGTTGTTGTTTATTTGACGTTGTTGTTGTTGTTTATGTGACGTTGTTGTTGTTGTTGTTTATTTGACATTGTTGTTGTTGTTGTTTATTTGACGTTGTTTTAGTATTGTTGTTTATTTGACATTTCTGTTGTTATTTATTGGACGTTGTTGTGGGTGACATTTTTGTTGTTGTTGTTTATTTAACGTTGTTGTTGTTGTTTATTTGACATAGTTGTTGTTGTTGACGTTGTTGTTGTTGTTTATTTGACGTTTTTGTTGTTGTTGATGCTGTTGTTGTTATTGTTGTTGTTTATTTTACGTTGTTGTTGTTGTTGTTGTTTATTTGACATTGTTGTTGTTGTTGTTGTTGACGTTGTTGTTGTTTATTTGTCGTTGTTGTTGTTGTTCTTTATTTGACGTTGTTGTTGTTTATTTGACGTTGTTGTTGTTGAAGTTGTTGCTGTTGTTATTGTTTATTTGACGTTGTTGTTGTTGTTTATTTGACGTAGTTGTTGTTGTTGACGTTGTTGTTGTTGTTGTTGTTTATTTGACGTTGTTGTTGTTGTTTATTTGACGTAGTTGTTGTTGTTGACGTTGTTGTTGTTGTTGTTGTTTATTTGACGTTTTTGTTGTTGTTGATGTTGTTGTTGTTGTTGTTGACATTATTGTTGTTGTTGTTTATTTGACGTTTTTCTTGTTGTTGATGTTGTTGTTGTTTATGTTGTTGTTGTTGTTTAATTGACATTGTTGTTGTTGTTGTTGTTTATTTGACGTTGTTGTTGTTATTGTTTTTTATTTGACGTTGTTGTTGTTGTTGACGTTGTTGTTTATTTGACGTTGTTGTTGTTGTTTATTTGACGTTGTTGTTGTTGTTGACGCTGTTGTTGTTGTTTATTTGACGTTGTTGTTGTTATTTATTTGGCATTGTTGTTGTTGTTGACGTTGTTGTTGTTGTTGTTGTTTATTTGACATTGTTGTTTTTGTTGTTGTTGACGTTGTTCTTGTTGTTGTTGTTGTTTATTTGATGTTGTTTTAGTATTGTTGTTTATTTGACATTGTTGTTGTTATTTATTTGACGTTGTTGTGGGTGACATTGTTGTTGTTGTTTATTTGACGTTGTTGTTGTTAATGTTCTTTATTTAACGTTGTTGTTGTTTATTTGACGTTGTTGTTATTTATTTGACGTTGTTGTTGTTGACATTGTTGTTGTTGTTATTGTTTATTTGACGTTGTTGTTGTTGTTTATTTGACGTAGTTGTTGTTGTTGACGTTGTTGTTGTTGTTGTTGTTTATTTGACGTTGTTGTTGTTGTTGTTGTTATTATTGTTGTTTATTTGACATTGTTGTTGTTGTTGTTTATTTGACGTTGTTGTTGTTGTTGTTTATTTGACGTTGTTGTTGTTTTTATTTATTTGACGTTGTTGTTGTTATTGTTTATTTGACGTTGTTGTTGTTGTTTATTTGACGTTGTTATTGTTGTTTATTTGACGTTGTTTTTGTTATTTGACGTTGGTGTTGTTGTCGTTGTTGTATTTGTTGTTGTTGTTGTTGTTGCTTATTTGACGTTGTTGTTATTGTTGTTGTTTATTTGACGTTGTTGTTGTTGTTGTTTATTTGACGTTGTTGTTGTTGTTTATTTGACGTTGTTGTTGTTGTTGTTTAATTGAAGTTGTTGTTGTTGTTGTTGACGTTGTTGTTGTTGTTGTTGTATTTGTTGTCGTTGTTGTTGTTTATTTGACGTTGTTGTTGTTGTTGTTGTTGTTGTTGTTTATTTGACGTTATTGTTGTTGTTGTTGTTTATTTGACGTTGTTATTGTTGTTGTTGTTGTTTATTTGATGTTTTTGTTGTTGTTGACGTTGTTGTTGTTTATTTGACGTTGTTAATGTTGTTGACGTTGTTGTTGTTGTTTTTGTTGTTTATTTGACGTTGTTGTTGTTATTGTTGTTGTTGTTGTTGTTTATTTGGCGTTGTTGTTGTTGTTTATTTGACGATGTTGTTGTTGTTATTGTTTATGTGACGTTGTTGTTGTTGTTGTTTATTTTACATTGTTGACATTGTTGTTGTTGTTGTTGTTGTTGTTGTTGTTTATTTGACGATGTTGTTGTTGTTGTTGTTTATTTGACGTTGTTGTTGTTGTTTATGTGACGTTGTTGTTGTTGTTGTTTATTTGACATTGTTGTTGTTGTTGTTGACGTTGTTGTTGTTGTTGTTGTTGTTTATTTGACGTTGTTTTAGTATTGTTGTTTATTTGACATTTCTGTTGTTATTTATTGGACGTTGTTGTGGGTGACATTTTTGTTGTTGTTGTTTATTTAACGTTGTTGTTGTTGTTTATTTGACATTGTTGTTGTTGTTGACGTTGTTGTTGTTGTTGTTGTTGTTTATTTGACGTTTTTGTTGTTGTTGATGTTGTTGTTGTTGTTGTTGTTTATTTTACGTTGTTGTTGTTGTTGTTGTTTATTTGACATTATTGTTGTTGTTGTTGTTGTTGACGTTGTTGTTGTTTATTTGACGTTGTTGCTGTTGTTGTTCTTTATTTGACGTTGTTGTTCTTTATTTGACGTTGTTGTTGTTTATTTGACGTTGTTGTTGTTTATTTGACGTTGTTGTTGTTGACGTTGTTGTTGTTGTTATTGTTTATTTGACGTTGTTGTTGTTGTTTATTTGACGTAGTTGTTGTTGTTGACGTTGTTGTTGTTGTTGTTGTTTATTTGACGTTGTTGTTGTTGTTTATTTGACGTAGTTGTTGTTGTTGACGTTGTTGTTGTTGTTTATTTGACATTTTTGTTGTTGTTGATGTTGTTGTTGTTGTTGTTGACATTGTTGTTGTTGTTGTTGTTTATTTGACGTTTTTCTTGTTGTTGATGTTGTTGTTGTTTATGTTGTTGTTGTTGTTGTTTAATTGACGTTGTTGGTGTTGCTGTTGTTTATTTGACGTTGTTGTTGTTGACGTTGTTGTTTATTTGATGTTGTTTTTGTTGTTTATTCGACGTTGTTGTTGTTATTGACGCTGTTGTTGTTGTTTATTTGACGTTGTTGTTGTTGTTTATTTTACGTTGTTGTTGTTGTTGTTGTTTATTTGACATTGTTGTTGTTGTTGTTGACGTTGTTGTTGTTTATTTGACGTTGTTGTTGTTGTTGTTGTTTATTTGACGTTGTTGTTGTTGACGTTGTTGTTGTTGTTATTGTTTATTTGACGTTGTTGTTATTGTTTATTTGACGTAGTTGTTGTTGTTGACATTGTTGTTGTTGTTGTTTATTTGACGTTGTTGTTGTTGTTTATTTGACGTAGTTGTTGTTGTTGACGTTGTTGTTGTTGTTGTTTATTTGACGTTTTTGTTGTTGTTGATGTTGTTGTTGATTTTGTTGTTGTTGTTGACATTGTTGTTGTTGTTGTTTATTTGACATTTTTCTTGTTGTTGATGTTGTTGTTGTTTATGTTGTTGTTTATTTGACGTTGTTGTTGTTGTTTAATTGACGTTGTAGTTGTTGTTGTTGTTTATTTGACGTCGTTGTTGTTGTTGTTATTGTTGTTGTTGTTGTTGTTTATTTGACGTTGTTGTTGTTATTTATTTGACATTGTTGTTGTTGTTGACATTGTTGTTGTTGTTGTTTATTTGACATTGTTGTTTTTGTTGTTGTTGACGTTGTTCTTGTTGTTGTTGTTTATTTGATGTTGTTTTAGTATTGTTGTTTATTTGACATTGTTGTTGTTATTTATTTGACGTTGTTGTGGGTGACATTGTTGTTGTTGTTTATTTGACGTTGTTGTTGTTGTTTATTTGACGTTGTTGTTGTTTTTTATTTGACGTTGTTGTTGTTGTTGTTCTTTATTTGACGTTGTTGTTGTTTATTTGACGTTGTTGTTGTTTATTTGACGTTGTTGTTGTTGACATTGTTGTTGTTATTATTGTTTATTTGACGTTGTTGTTGTTGTTTATTTGACGTAGTTGTTGTTGTTTATTTGACGTAGTTGTTGTTGTTGACGTTGTTGTTGTTGTTGTTTATTTGACGTTGTTGTTGTTGTTTATGTGACGTTGTTGTTGTTGTTGTTGTTGTTTATTTGACATTGTTGTTGTTGTTGTTTATTTGACGTTGTTTTAGTATTGTTGTTTATTTGACATTTCTGTTGTTATTTATTGGACGTTGTTGTGGGTGACATTTTTGTTGTTGTTGTTTATTTAACGTTGTTGTTGTTGTTTATTTGACATAGTTGTTGTTGTTGTTGTTTATTTGACATTGTTGTTGTTGTTGTTGACGTTGTTGTTGTTTATTTGACGTTGTTGTTGTTGTTGTTGTTTATTTGACGTTGTTGTTGTTTATTTGACGTTGTTGTTGTTGACGTTGTTGTTGTTGTTATTGTTTATTTGACGTTGTTGTTATTGTTTATTTGACGTAGTTGTTGTTGTTGACATTGTTGTTGTTGTTGTTTATTTGACGTTGTTGTTGTTGTTTATTTGACGTAGTTGTTGTTGTTGACGTTGTTGTTGTTGTTGTTTATTTGACGTTTTTGTTGTTGTTGATGTTGTTGTTGATTTTGTTGTTGTTGTTGACATTGTTGTTGTTGTTGTTTATTTGACATTTTTCTTGTTGTTGATGTTGTTGTTGTTTATGTTGTTGTTTATTTGACGTTGTTGTTGTTGTTTAATTGACGTTGTAGTTGTTGTTGTTGTTTATTTGACGTCGTTGTTGTTGTTGTTATTGTTGTTGTTGTTGTTGTTTATTTGACGTTGTTGTTGTTATTTATTTGACATTGTTGTTGTTGTTGACATTGTTGTTGTTGTTGTTTATTTGACATTGTTGTTTTTGTTGTTGTTGACGTTGTTCTTGTTGTTGTTGTTTATTTGATGTTGTTTTAGTATTGTTGTTTATTTGACATTGTTGTTGTTATTTATTTGACGTTGTTGTGGGTGACATTGTTGTTGTTGTTTATTTGACGTTGTTGTTGTTGTTTATTTGACGTTGTTGTTGTTTTTTATTTGACGTTGTTGTTGTTGTTGTTCTTTATTTGACGTTGTTGTTGTTTATTTGACGTTGTTGTTGTTTATTTGACGTTGTATTTGTTGACATTGTTGTTGTTATTATTGTTTATTTGACGTTGTTGTTGTTGTTTATTTGACGTAGTTGTTGTTGTTGACGTTGTTGTTGTTGTTGTTTATTTGACGTTGTTGTTGTTGTTTATGTGACGTTGTTGTTGTTGTTGTTGTTTATTTGACATTGTTGTTGTTGTTGTTTATTTGACGTTGTTTTAGTATTGTTGTTTATTTGACATTTCTGTTGTTATTTATTGGACGTTGTTGTGGGTGACATTTTTGTTGTTGTTGTTTATTTAACGTTGTTGTTGTTGTTTATTTGACATAGTTGTTGTTGTTGACGTTGTTGTTGTTGTTGTTTATTTGACGTTTTTGTTGTTGTTGATGCTGTTGTTGTTGTTGTTGTTGTTGTTTATTTTACGTTGTTGTTGTTGATGTTGTTGTTTATTTGACATTGTTGTTGTTGTTGTTGACGTTGTTGTTGTTTATTTGTCGTTGTTGTTGTTGTTGTTCTTTATTTGACGTTGTTGTTGTTTATTTGACGTTGTTGTTGTTGAAGTTGTTGTTGTTGTTATTGTTTATTTGACGTTGTTGTTGTTGTTTATTTGACGTAGTTGTTGTTGTTGACGTTGTTGTTGTTGTTGTTGTTGTTGTTTATTTGACGTTGTTGTTGTTGTTTATTTGACGTAGTTGTTGTTGTTGACGTTGTTGTTGTTGTTGTTGTTGTTGTTTATTTGACGTTTTTGTTGTTGTTGATGTTGTTGTTGTTGTTGACATTGTTGTTGTTGTTGTTTATTTGACGTTTTTCTTGTTGTTGATGTTGTTGTTGTTTATGTTGTTGTTGTTGTTTAATTGACGTTGTTGTTGTTGTTGTTTATTTGACGTTGTTGTTGTTGTTATTGTTGTTTATTTGACGTTGTTGTTGTTGACGTTGTTTATTTGACGTTGTTATTGTTGTTTATTTAACGTTGTTGTTGTTGTTGACGATGTTGTTGTTGTTTATTTGACGTTGTTGTTGTTATTTATTTGACATTGTTGTTGTTGACGTTGTTGTTGTTGTTGTTTATTTGACATTGTTGTTTTTGTTGTTGTTGACGTTGTTCTTGTTGTTGTTGTTTATTTGATGTTGTTTTAGTATTGTTGTTTATTTGACATTGTTGTTGTTATTTATTTGACGTTGTTGTGGGTGACATTGTTGTTGTTGTTTATTTGACGTTGTTGTTGTTGTTGTTTATTTGACGTTGTTGTTGTTGTTTATTTGACGTTGTTGTTGTTGTTGTTCTTTATTTGACGTTGTTTTTGTTTATTTGACGTTGTTGTTGTTTATTTGACGTTGTTGTTGTTGACATTGTTGTTGTTGTTATTGTTTATTTGACGTTGTTGTTGTTGTTTATTTGACGTAGTTGTTGTTGACGTTGTTGTTGTTGTTGTTGTTTATTTGACGTTGTTGTTGTTGTTTATGTGACGTTGTTGTTGTTGTTGTTGTTGTTTAATTGACATTGTTGTTGTTGTTGTTTATTTGACGTTGTTTTAGTATTGTTGTTTATTTGACATTTCTGTTGTTATTTATTGGACGTTGTTGTGGGTGACATTTTTGTTGTTGTTGTTTATTTAACGTTGTTGTTGTTGTTGTTTATTTGACATAGTTGTTGTTGTTGACGTTGTTGTTGTTGTTGTTTATTTGACGTTTTTGTTGTTGTTGATGCTGTTGTTGTTATTGTTGTTGTTTATTTTACGTTTTTGTTGTTGTTGTTGTTGTTTATTTGACATTGTTGTTGTTGTTGTTGTTGACGTTGTTGTTGTTTATTTGTCGTTGTTGTTGTTGTTGTTCTTTATTTGACGTTGTTGTTGTTTATTTGACGTTGTTGTTGTTGAAGTTGTTGTTGTTGTTATTGTTTATTTGACGTTGTTGTTGTTGTTTATTTGACGTAGTTGTTGTTGTTGCTGTTGTTGTTGTTTATTTGACGTTGTTGTTGTTGTTTATTTGACGTTGTTGTTATTTATTTGACGTTGTTGTTGTTTATTTGACGTTTTTGTTGTTGTTGATGTTGTTGTTGTTGTTGTTGTTGACATTGTTGTTGTTGTTGTTTATTTGACATTGTTGTTCTTGTTGTTGACGTTGTTGTTGTTTATTTGACGTTGTTGTTGTTGTTGTTGTTTATTTGACGTTGTTGTTGTTTATTTGACGTTGTTGTTGTTTATTTGACGTTGTTGTTGTTGACGTTGTTGTTGTTGTTATTGTTTATTTGACGTTGTTGTTATTGTTTATTTGACGTAGTTGTTGTTGTTGACATTGTTGTTGTTGTTGTTTATTTGACGTTGTTGTTGTTGTTGTTTATTTGACGTAGTTGTTGTTGTTGACGTTGTTGTTGTTGTTGTTTATTTGACGTTTTTGTTGTTGTTGATGTTGTTGTTGATTTTGTTGTTGTTGTTGACATTGTTGTTGTTGTTGTTTATTTGACATTTTTCTTGTTGTTGATGTTGTTGTTGTTTATGTTGTTGTTTATTTGACGTTGTTGTTGTTGTTTAATTGACGTTGTAGTTGTTGTTGTTGTTTATTTGACGTCGTTGTTGTTGTTATTGTTGTTGTTGTTGTTGTTTATTTGACATTGTTGTTGTTATTTATTTGACATTGTTGTTGTTGTTCACGTTGTTGTTGTTGTTGTTTATTTGACATTGTTGTTTTTGTTGTTGTTGACGTTGTTCTTGTTGTTGTTGTTTATTTGATGTTGTTTTAGTATTGTTGTTTATTTGACATTGTTGTTGTTATTTATTTGATGTTGTTGTGGGTGACATTGTTGTTGTTGTTTATTTGACGTTGTTGTTGTTGTTTATTTGACGTTGTTGTTGTTGTTGTTCTTTATTTGACGTTGTTGTTGTTTATTTGACGTTGTTGTTGTTGACATTGTTGTTGTTGTTATTGTTTATTTGACGTTGTTGTTGTTGTTTATTTGACGTAGTTGTTGTTGTTGACGTTGTTGTTGTTGTTGTTTATTTGACGTTGTTGTTGTTGTTTATGTGACGTTGTTGTTGTTGTTGTTTATTTGACATTGTTGTTGTTGTTGTTTATTTGACGTTGTTTTAGTATTGTTGTTTATTTGACATTTCTGTTGTTATTTATTGGACGTTGTTGTGGGTGACATTTTTGTTGTTGTTGTTTATTTAACGTTGTTGTTGTTGTTTATTTGACATGGTTGTTGTTGTTGACGTTGTTGTTGTTGTTTATTTGACGTTTTTGTTGTTGTTGATGCTGTTGTTATTGTTGTTGTTGTTGTTGTTTATTTTACGTTGTTGTTGTTGATGTTGTTGTTTATTTGACATTGTTGTTGTTGTTGTTGTTGACGTTGTTGTTGTTTATTTGTCGTTGTTGTTGTTGTTGTTCTTTATTTGACGTTGTTGTTGTTTATTTGACGTTGTTGTTGTTGAAGTTGTTGTTGTTGTTATTGTTTATTTGACGTTGTTGTTGTTGTTTATTTGACGTTGTTGTTGTTGTTTATTTAACGTAGTTGTTGTTGTTGACGTTGTTGTTGTTGTTGTTGTTGTTGTTTATTTGACGTTTTTATTGTTGTTGATGTTGTTGTTGTTGTTGTTGACATTGTTGTTGTTGTTGTTTATTTGACGTTTTTCTTGTTGTTGATGTTGTTGTTGTTTATGTTGTTGTTGTTGTTTAATTGACGTTGTTGTTGTTGTTGTTGTTTATTTGACGTTGTTGTTGTTGTTATTGTTGTTTATTTGACGTTGTTGTTGTTGACGTTGTTTATTTGACGTTGTTATTGTTGTTTATTTGACGTTGTTGTTGTTGTTGACGCTGTTGTTGTTGTTTATTTGACGTTGTTGTTGTTATTTATTTGACATTGTTGTTGTTTATTTGACATTGTTGTTTTTGTTGTTGTTGACGTTGTTCTTGTTGTTGTTGTTTATTTGATGTTGTTTTAGTATTGTTGTTTATTTGACATTGTTGTTGTTATTTATTTGACGTTGTTGTGGGTGACATTGTTGTTGTTGTTTATTTGACGTTGTTGTTGTTGTTGTTTATTTGACGTTGTTGTTGTTTATTTGACGTTGTTGTTGTTGTTTTGTTCTTTATTTGACGTTGTTTTTGTTTATTTGACGTTGTTGTTGTTTATTTGACGTTGTTGTTGTTGACATTGTTGTTGTTGTTATTGTTTATTTGACGTTGTTGTTGTTGTTGTTTATTTGACGTAGTTGTTGTTGACGTTGTTGTTGTTATGGTTGTTTATTTGACGTTGTTGTTGTTGTTTATGTGACGTTGTTGTTGTTGTTGTTGTTTATTTGACATTGTTGTTGTTGTTGTTTATTTGACGTTGTTTTAATATTGTTGTTTATTTGACATTTCTGTTGTTATTTATTGGACGTTGTTGTGGGTGACATTTTTGTTGTTGTTGTTTATTTAACGTTGTTGTTGTTGTTTATTTGGCATAGTTGTTGTTGTTGACGTTGTTGTTGTTGTTGTTGTTTATTTGACGTTTTTGTTGTTGTTGATGCTGTTGTTGTTATTGTTGTTGTTTATTTTACGTTTTTGTTGTTGTTGTTGTTGTTGTTTATTTGACATTGTTGTTGTTGTTTTTGTTGACGTTGTTGTTGTTTATTTGTCGTTGTTGTTGTTGTTCTTTATTTGACGTTGTTGTTGTTTATTTGACGTTGTTGTTGTTGAAGTTGTTGTTGTTGATATTGTTTATTTGACGTTGTTGTTGTTGTTTATTTGACGTAGTTGTTGTTGTTGACGTTGTTGTTGTTGTTGTTTATTTGACGTTGTTGTTGTTGTTTATTTGACGTATTTGTTGTTGTTGACGTTGTTGTTGTTGTTGTTGTTTATTTGACGTTTTTGTTGTTGTTGATGTTGTTGTTGTTGTTGTTGTTGACATTGTTGTTGTTGTTGTTTATTTGACGTTTTTCTTGTTGTTGATGTTGTTGTTGTTTATGTTGTTGTTGTTGTTTAATTGACGTTGTTGTTGTTGTTGTTTATTTGACGTTGTTGTTGTTATTGTTGTTTATTTGACGTTGTTGTTCTTGACGTTGTTGTTTATTTGACGTTGTTGTTGTTGTTTATTTGACGTTGTTGTTGTTGTTGACGCTGTTGTTGTTGTTTATTTGACGCTGTTGTTGTTATTTATTTGACATTGTTGTTGTTGTTGACGTTGTTGTTGTTGTTGTTGTTTATTTGACATTGTTGTTTTTGTTGTTGTTGACGTTGTTCTTGTTGTTGTTGTTTATTTGATGTTGTTTTAGTATTGTTGTTTATTTGACATTGTTGTTGTTATTTATTTGACGTTGTTGTGGGTGACATTGTTGTTGTTGTTTATTTGACGTTGTTGTTGTTAATGTTCTTTATTTGACGTTGTTGTTGTTTATTTGACGTTGTTGTTGTTTATTTGACGTTGTTGTTGTTGACATTGTTGTTGTTGTTATTGTTTATTTGACGTTGTTGTTGTTGTTTATTTGACGTAGTTGTTGTTGTTGACGTTGTTGTTGTTGTTGTTGTTTATTTGACGTTGTTGTTGTTGTTGTTGTTGTTATTATTGTTGTTTATTTGACATTGTTGTTGTTGTTGTTTATTTGACGTTGTTGTTGTTGTTGTTTATTTGACGTTGTTGTTGTTTTTATTTATTTGACGTTGTTGTTGTTATTGTTTATTTGACGTTGTTGTTGTTGTTTATTTGACGTTGTAATTGTTGTTTATTTGACGTTGTTGTTGTTGTCGTTGTTGTATTTGTTGTTGTAGTTGTTGTTGTAGTTGTTGCTTATTTGACGTTGTTGTTATTGTTGTTGTTTATTTGACGTTGTTGTTGTTGTTTATTTGACGTTGTTGTTGTTGTTTATTTGACGTTGTTGTTGTTGTTGTTGTTTAATTGAAGTTGTTGTTGTTGTTGTTGACGTTGTTGTTGTTGTTGTTGTATTTGTTGTCGTTGTTGTTGTTTATTTAACGTTGTTATTGTTGTTTATTTGAAGTTATTGTTGTTGTTGTTGTTTATTTGACGTTGTTATTGTTGTTGTTGTTTATTTGATGTTTTTGTTGTTGTTGACGTTGTTGTTGTTTATTTGACGTTGTTAATGTTGTTGACGTTGTTGTTGTTGTTTTTGTTGTTTATTTGACGTTGTTGTTGTTGTTATTGTTGTTGTTGTTGTTTATTTGACGTTGTTGTTATTGTTTATTTGACGATGTTGTTGTTGTTATTGTTTATGTGACGTTGTTGTTGTTGTTGTTTATTTGACATTGTTGACATTGTTGTTGTTGTTGTTGTTGTTTATTTGACGATGTTGTTATTGTTGTTTATTTGACGATGTTGTTGTTGTTGTTATTTATTTGACGTTGTTGTTGTTGTTTATGTGACATTGTTGTTGTTTTTGTTTATTTGACATTGTTGTTGTTGTTGTTGACGTTGTTGTTGTTGTTGTTGTTTATTTGACGTTGTTTTAGTATTGTTGTTTATTTGACATTTCTGTTGTTATTTATTGGACGTTGTTGTGGGTGACATTTTTGTTGTTGTTGTTTATTTAACGTTGTTGTTGTTGTTTATTTGACATAGTTGTTGTTGTTGACGTTGTTGTTGTTGTTGTTGTTGTTGTTTATTTGACGTTTTTGTTGTTGTTGATGTTGTTGTTGTTGTTGTTGTTTATTTTACGTTGTTGTTGTTGTTGTTTATTTGACATTATTGTTGTTTTTGTTGTTGTTGTTGACGTTGTTGTTGTTTATTTGACGTTGTTGTTGTTGTTGTTGTTTTTTATTTGACGTTGTTGTTCTTTATTTGACGTGTTGTTGTTTATTTGACGTTGTTGTTGTTGACGTTGTTGTTGTTGTTATTGTTTATTTGACGTTTTTGTTGTTGTTTATTTGACGTAGTTGTTGTTGTTGACGTTGTAGTTGTTGTTGTTGTTTATTTGACGTTGTTGTTGTTGTTTATTTGACGTAGTTGTTGTTGTTGACGTTGTTGTTGTTGTTGTTTATTTGACGTTTTTGTTGTTGTTGATGTTGTTGTTGTTGTTGTTGATATTGTTGTTGTTGTTGTTGTTTATTTGACGTTTTTCTTGTTGTTGATGTTGTTGTTGTTTATGTTGTTGTTGTTGTTGTTTAATTGACGTTGTTGTTGTTGCTGTTGTTTATTTGACGTTGTTGTTGTTGTTGTTGTTGTTTATTTGACATTGTTGTTGTTGTTGTTGACGTTGTTGTTGTTTATTTGTCGTTGTTGTTGTTGTTGTTCTTTATTTGACGTTGTTGTTGTTTATTTGACGTTGTTGTTGTTGAAGTTGTTGTTGTTGTTATTGTTTATTTGACGTTGTTGTTGTTGTTTATTTGACGTTGTTGTTGTTGTTTATTTGACGTAGTTGTTGTTGTTGACGTTGTTGTTGTTGTTGTTGTTTATTTGACGTTTTTGTTGTTGTTGATGTTGTTGTTGTTGTTGTTGACATTGTTGTTGTTGTTGTTTATTTGACGTTTTTCTTGTTGTTGATGTTGTTGTTGTTTATGTTGTTGTTGTTGTTTAATTGACGTTGTTGTTGTTGTTGTTGTTTATTTGACGTTGTTGTTGTTGTTATTGTTGTTTATTTGACGTTGTTGTTGTTGACGTTGTTTATTTGACGTTGTTATTGTTGTTTATTTGACGTTGTTGTTGTTGTTGACGCTGTTGTTGTTGTTTATTTGACGTTGTTGTTGTTATTTATTTGACATTGTTGTTGTTGACGTTGTTGTTGTTGTTGTTTATTTGACATTGTTGTTTTTGTTGTTGTTGACGTTGTTCTTGTTGTTGTTGTTTATTTGATGTTGTTTTAGTATTGTTGTTTATTTGACATTGTTGTTGTTATTTATTTGACGTTGTTGTGGGTGACATTGTTGTTGTTGTTTATTTGACGTTGTTGTTGTTGTTGTTTATTTGACGTTGTTGTTGTTGTTTATTTGACGTTGTTGTTGTTGTTGTTCTTTATTTGACGTTGTTTTTGTTTATTTGACGTTGTTGTTGTTTATTTGACGTTGTTGTTGTTGACATTGTTGTTGTTGTTATTGTTTATTTGACGTTGTTGTTGTTGTTGTTTATTTGACGTAGTTGTTGTTGACGTTGTTGTTGTTGTTGTTGTTTATTTGACGTTGTTGTTGTTGTTTATGTGACGTTGTTGTTGTTGTTGTTGTTGTTTATTTGACATTGTTGTTGTTGTTGTTTATTTGACGTTGTTTTAATATTGTTGTTTATTTGACATTTTTGTTGTTATTTATTGGACGTTGTTGTGGGTGACATTTTTGTTGTTATTGTTTATTTAACGTTGTTGTTGTTGTTTATTTGACATAGTTGTTGTTGTTGACGTTGTTGTTGTTGTTGTTTATTTGACGTTTTTGTTGTTGTTGATGCTGTTGTTGTTATTGTTGTTGTTTATTTTACGTTTTTGTTGTTGTTGTTGTTGTTATTTATTTGACATTGTTGTTGTTGTTGTTGTTGACGTTGTTGTTGTTTATTTGTCGTTGTTGTTGTTGTTGTTCTTTATTTGACGTTGTTGTTGTTTATTTGACGTTGTTGTTGTTGAAGTTGTTGTTGTTGATATTGTTTATTTGACGTTGTTGTTGTTGTTTATTTGACGTAGTTGTTGTTGTTGACGTTGTTGTTGTTGTTGTTTATTTGACGTTGTTGTTGTTGTTTATTTGACGTAGTTGTTGTTGTTGACGTTGTTGTTGTTGTTGTTGTTTATTTGACGTTTTTGTTGTTGTTGTTGATGTTGTTGTTGTTGTTGTTGTTGACATTGTTGTTGTTGTTGTTTATTTGACGTTTTTCTTGTTGTTGATGTTGCTGTTGTTTATTTGACGTTTTTCTTGTTGTTGATGTTGCTGTTGTTTATGTTGTTGTTGTTGTTTAATTGACGTTGTTGTTGTTGTTGTTTATTTGACGTTGTTGTTGTTATTGTTGTTTATTTGACGTTGTTGTTCTTGACGTTGTTGTTTATTTGACGTTGTTGTTGTTGTTGTTTATTTGACGTTGTTGTTGTTGTTGACGCTGTTGTTGTTGTTTATTTGACGTTGTTGTTGTTATTTATTTGACATTGTTGTTGTTGTTGACGTTGTTGTTGTTGTTGTTGTTTATTTGACATTGTTGTTTTTGTTGTTGTTGACGTTGTTCTTGTTGTTGTTGTTTATTTGATGTTGTTTTAGTATTGTTGTTTATTTGACATTGTTGTTGTTATTTATTTGACGTTGTTGTGGGTGACATTATTGTTGTTGTTGTTTATTTGACGTTGTTGTTGTTAATGTTCTTTATTTGACGTTGTTGTTGTTTATTTGACGTTGTTGTTGTTGTTATTGTTTATTTGACGTTGTTGTTGTTGTTTATTTGACGTAGTTGTTGTTGTTGACGTTGTTGTTGTTGTTGTTGTTGTTTATTTGACGTTGTTGTTGTTGTTGTTGTTATTATTGTTGTTTATTTGACATTGTTGTTGTTGTTGTTTATTTGACGTTGTTGTTGTTGTTATTTATTTGACGTTGTTGTTGTTTTTATTTATTTGACGTTGTTGTTATTATTGTTTATTTGACGTTGTTGTTGTTGTTTATTTGACGTTGTTATTGTTGTTTATTTGACGTTGTTTTTGTTATTTGACGTTGTTGTTGTCGTTGTTGTATTTGTTGTTGTAGTTGTTGTTGTTGTTGTTGTTGCTTATTTGACGTTGTTGTTATTGTTGTTGTTTATTTGACGTTGTTGTTGTTGTTGTTTATTTGACGTTGTTGTTGTTGTTTATTTGACGTTGTTGTTGTTGTTGTTTAATTGAAGTTGTTGTTGTTGTTGTTGACGTTGTTATTGTTGTTGTATTTGTTGTCGTTGTTGTTGTTTATTTGACGTTGTTGTTGTTGTTGTTTATTTGAAGTTATTGTTGTTGTTGTTGTTTATTTGACGTTGTTATTGTTGTTGTTGTTTATTTGATGTTTTTGTTGTTGTTGACGTTGTTGTTGTTTATTTGACGTTGTTAATGTTGTTGACGTTGTTGTTGTTGTTTTTGTTGTTTATTTGACGTTGTTGTTGTTGTTATTGTTGTTGTTGTTGTTTATTTGACGTTGTTGTTATTGTTTATTTGACGATGTTGTTGTTGTTATTGTTTATGTGACGTTGTTGTTGTTGTTGTTTATTTGACATTGTTGACATTGTTGTTGTTGTTGTTTATTTGACGATGTTGTTATTGTTGTTTATTTGACGATGTTGTTGTTGTTGTTATTTATTTGACGTTGTTGTTGTTGTTTATGTGACATTGTTGTTGTTGTTGTTTATTTGACATTGTTGTTGTTGTTGTTGACGTTGTTGTTGTTGTTGTTTATTTGACGTTGTTTTAGTATTGTTGTTTATTTGACATTTCTAGTGTTATTTATTGGACGTTGTTGTGGGTGACATTTTTGTTGTTGTTGTTTATTTAACGTTGTTGTTGTTGTTTATTTGACATAGTTGTTGTTGTTGACGTTGTTGTTGTTGTTGTTGTTGTTTATTTGACGTTTTTGTTGTTGTTGATGTTGTTGTTGTTGTTGTTGTTTATTTTACGTTGTTGTTGTTGTTGTTGTTTATTTGACATTATTGTTGTTTTTGTTGTTGTTGTTGACGTTGTTGTTGTTGTTGTTCTTTATTTGACGTTGTTGTTCTTTATTTGACGTGTTGTTGTTTATTTGACGTTGTTGTTGTTGACGTTGTTGTTGTTGTTATTGTTTATTTGACGTTGTTGTTGTTGTTTATTTGACGTAGTTGTTGTTGTTGACGTTATTGTTGTTGTTGTTGTTTATTTGACGTTGTTGTTGTTGTTTATTTGACGTAGTTGTTGTTGTTGACGTTGTTGTTGTTGTTGTTTATTTGACGTTTTTGTTGTTGTTGATGTTGTTGTTGTTGTTGTTGACATTGTTGTTGTTGTTGTTGTTTATTTGACGTTTTTCTTGTTGTTGATGTTGTTGTTGTTTATGTTGTTGTTGTTGTTGTTTAATTGACGTTGTTGTTGTTGCTGTTGTTTATTTGACGTTGTTGTTGTTGTTGTTGGTGTTTATTTGACGTTGTTGTTGTTGACGTTGTTGTTTATTTGATGTTGTTTTTGTTGTTTATTTGACGTTGTTGTTGTTATTGACGCTGTTGTTGTTGTTTATTTGACGTTGTTGTTGTTGTTTATTTTACGTTGTTGTTGTTGTTGTTTATTTGACATTGTTGTTGTTGTTGTTGTTGACGTTGTTGTTGTTTATTTGACGTTGTTGTTGTTGTTGTTGTTTATTTGACGTTGTTGTTATTTATTTGACGTTGTTGTTGTTGACATTGTTGTTGTTGTTGTTATTGTTTATTTGACGTTGTTGTTGTTGTTTATTTGACGTAGTTGTTGTTGTTGACATTGTTGTTGTTGTTGTTTATTTGACGTTGTTGTTGTTGTTTATTTGACGTAGTTGTTGTTGTTGACGTTGTTGTTGTTGTTGTTGTTTATTTGACGTTTTTGTTGTTGTTGATGTTGTTGTTGATTTTGTTGTTGTTGTTGACATTGTTGTTGTTGTTGTTTATTTGACATTTTTCTTGTTGTTGATGTTGTTGTTGTTTATGTTGTTGTTTATTTGACGTTGTTGTTGTTGTTTAATTGACGTTGTTGTTGTTGTTGTTGTTTATTTGACGTCGTTGTTGTTGTTGTTATGGTTGTTGTTGTTGTTTATTTGACGTTGTTGTTGTTGACGTTGTTGTTTATTTGACGTTGTTGTTGTTATTTATTTGACATTGTTGTTGTTGTTGACGTTGTTGTTGTTGTTGTTTATTTGACATTGTTGTTGTTGTTGTTGTTGACGTTGTTCTTGTTGTTGTTGTTGTTTATTTGATGTTGTTTTAGTATTGTTGTTTATTTGACATTGTTGTTGTTATTTATTTGACGTTGTTGTGGGTGACATTGTTGTTGTTGTTTATTTGACGTTGTTGTTGTTGTTTATTTGACGTTGTTGTTGTTGTTTATTTGACGTTGTTGTTGTTGTTGTTCTTTATTTGACGTTGTTGTTGTTTATTTGACGTTGTTGTTGTTGTTTATTTGACGTTGTTGTTGTTTATTTGACGTTGTTGTTGACATTGTTGTTGTTGTTATTGTTTATTTGACGTTGTTGTTGTTGTTAACGTTGTTGTTGTTGTTGTTTATTTGACGTTGTTGTTGTTGTTTATGTGACGTTGTTGTTGTTGTTGTTGTTTATTTGACATTGTTGTTGTTGTTGTTTATTTGACGTTGTTTTAGTATTGTTGTTTATTTGACATTTCTGTTGTTATTTATTGGACGTTGTTGTGGGTGACATTTTTGTTGTTGTTGTTTATTTAACGTTGTTGTTGTTGTTTTTTTGACATAGTTGTTGTTGTTGACGTTATTGTTGTTGTTGTTTATTTGACGTTTTTGTTGTTGTTGATGTTGTTGTTGTTGTTGTTGTTGTTTATTTTACGTTGTTGTTGTTGTTGTTTATTTGACATTATTGTTGTTGTTGTTGTTGTTGACGTTGTTGTTGTTTATTTGTCGTTGTTGTTGTTGTTGTTCTTTATTTGACGTTGTTGTTGTTTATTTGACATTGTTGTTATTGAAGTTGTTGTTGATGTTATTGTTTATTTGACGTTGTTGTTGTTGTTTATTTGACGTAGTTGTTGTTGTTGACGTTG
Source organism: Vicia faba (assembly GCA_948472305.1). Lineage (NCBI taxonomy): Eukaryota > Viridiplantae > Streptophyta > Magnoliopsida > Fabales > Fabaceae > Vicia > Vicia faba. Next base: position 1,204,643,751 of record OX451735.1, read on the forward strand.
TTGTTGTTGTTGTTGTTTATTTGACGTTGTTGTTGTTGTTTATTTGACGTAGTTGCTGTTGTTGACGTTGTTGTTGTTGTTGTTGTTTATTTGACATTTTTGTTGTTGTGGATGTTGTTGTTGTTGTTGTTGTTGACATT
>OX451735.1:1204656390-1204683890 GCA_948472305.1 Vicia faba
TTTGACGTTATTGTTGTTGTTGACGTTGTTGTTGTTTATTTGACGTTGTTGTTGTTATTTATTTGACATTGTTGTTGTTGTTGACGTTGTTGTTGTTGTTGTTTATTTGACATTGTTGTTGTTGTTGTTGACGTTGTTGTTGTTGTTGTTGTTTATTTGATGTTGTTTTAGTATTGTTGTTTATTTGACATTGTTGTTGTTATTTATTTGACGTTGTTGTGGGTGACATTGTTGTTGTTGTTTATTTGACGTTGTTGTTGTTGTTGTTCTTTATTTGACGTTGTTGTTGTTTATTTGACGTTGTTGTTGTTTATTTGACGTTGTTGTTGTTGACATTGTTGTTGTTGTTATTGTTTATTTGACGTTGTTGTTGTTGTTTATTTGACGTAGTTGTTGTTGTTGACGTTGTTGTTGTTGTTGTTGTTTATTTGACGTTGTTGTTGTTGTTGACGTTGTTGTTGTTGTTGTTGTTTATTTGACGTTGTTGTTGTTGTTGTTATTGTTGTTGTTTATTTGACATTGTTGTTGTTGTTGTTTATTTGACGTTGTTGTTGTTGTTGTTTATTTGACGTTGTTGTTGTTTTTATTTATTTGACGTTGTTATTGTTTATTTGACGTTGTTGTTGTTGTTGTTGTTGTTTATTTGACGTTGTTATTGTTGTTTATTTGACGTTGTTGTTGTTGTTGTCGTTGTTGTATTTGTTGTTGTTGTTGTTGTTGTTGCTTATTTGACGTTGTTGTTATTGTTGTTGTTTATTTGACGTTGTTGTTGTTGTTGTTTATTTGACGTTGTTGTTGTTGGTTATTTGACGTTGTTGTTGTTTAATTGACGTTGTTGTTGACGTTGTTGTTGTTGTTGTATTTGTTGTTGTTGTTGTTGTTTATTTGACGTTGTTGTTGTTATTGTTGTTGTTGTTTATTTGACGTTATTGTTGTTGTTGTTGTTTATTTGACGTTGTTATTGTTGTTGTTAATGTTTATTTGATGTTTTTGTTGTTGTTGACGTTGTTGTTGTTTATTTGACGTTGTTAATGTTGTTGACGTTGTTGTTGTTGTTTGTGTTGTTTATTTGACGTTGTTGTTGTTGTTATTGTTGTTGTTGTTGTTGTTTATTTGACGTTGTTGTTGTTGTTGTTTTATTTGACGATGTTGTTGTTGTTGTTGTTATTTATTTGACGTTGTTGTTGTTGTTGTTTATGTGACGTTGTTGTTGTTGTTGTTTATTTGACATTGTTGACATTGTTGTTGTTGTTGTTGTTTATTTGACGATGTTGTTGTTGTTGTTTATTTGACGTTGTTGTTGTTGTTTATGTGACGTTGTTGTTGTTGTTGTTTATTTGACATTGTTGTTGTTGTTGTTGACGTTGTTGTTATTGTGGTTTATTTGACGTTGTTTTAGTATTATTGTTTATTTGACATTTCTGTTGATATTTATTGGACGTTGTTGTGGGTGACATTTTTGTTGTTGTTGTTTATTTAACGTTGTTGTTGTTTATTTGACATAGTTGTTGTTGTTGACGTTGTTGTTGTTGTTGTTGTTTATTTGACGTTTTTGTTATTGTTGTTGTTGTTGTTGTTTATTTTACGTTGTTGTTGTTGTTGTTGTTTATTTGACATTGTTGTTGTTGTTGTTGTTGTTGACGTTGTTGTTGTTTATTTGACGTTGTTGTTATTGTTCTTTATTTGACGTTGTTGTTGTTTATTTGACGTTGTTGTTGTTTATTTGACGTTGTTGTTGTTGACGTTGTTGTTGTTGTTATTGTTTATTTGACGTTGTTGTTGTTGTTTATTTGACGTAGTTGTTGTTGTTGACGTTGTTATTGTTGTTGTTGTTTATTTGACGTAGTTGTTGTTGTTGACGTTGTTGTTGTTGTTGTTGTTGTTTATTTGATGTTTTTGTTGTTGTTGTTGTTGATGTTGATGTTGTTGTTGTTATTGTTGTTGTTGTTGTTTATTTGACGTTGTTGTTGTTGTTGACGTTGTTGTTGTTGTTTATTTGACGTTGTTGTTGTTGTTGACGTTGTTGTTGTTGTTGACGTTGTTGTTGTTGTTTATTTGACGTTGTTGTTGTTATTTATTTGACATTGTTGTTGTTGACGTTGTTGTTGTTGTTGTTTATTTGACATTGTTGTTGTTGTTGTTGACGTTGTTGTTCTTGTTGTTTATTTGATGTTATTTTAGTATTGTTGTTTATTTGACATTGTTGTTGTTATTTATTTGACGTTGTTGTGGGTGACATTGTCGTTGTTGTTTATTTGACGTTGTTGTTGTTGTTTATTTGACGTTGTTGTTGTTGTTGTTCTTTATTTGACGTTGTTGTTGTTTATTTGACGTTGTTGTTGTTTATTTGACGTTGTTGTTGTTGACATTGTTGTTGTTGTTATTGTTTATTTGACGTTGTTGTTGTTGTTTATTTGACGTAGTTGTTGTTGTTGACGTTGTTGTTGTTGTTGTTGTTTATTTGACGTTGTTGTTGTTGTTGTTATTGTTGTTGTTTATTTGACATTGTTGTTGTTGTTGTTTATTTGACGTTGTTGTTGTTGTTGTTTATTTGACGTTGTTGTTGTTTTTATTTATTTGACGTTGTTGTTGTTATTGTTTATTTGACGTTGTTGTTGTTGTTGTTTATTTGACGTTGTTATTGTTGTTTATTTGACGTTGTTTTTGTTATTTGACGTTGTTGTTGTTGTTTATTTGACGTTGTTATTGTTGTTTATTTGACGTTGTTTTTGTTATTTGACGTTGTTGTTGTTGTCGTTGTTGTATTTGTTGTTGTTGTTGTTGTTGTTGTTGCTTATTTGACGTTGTTGTTATTGTTGTTGTTTATTTGACGTTGTTGTTGTTGTTTATTTGACGTTGTTGCTGTTGTTTAATTGACGTTGTTGTTGTTGTTGTTGACGTTGTTGTTGTTGTTGTTGTATTTGTTGTTGTTGTTGTTGTTTATTTGACGTTGTTGTTGTTGTTGTTGTTGTTGTTGTTTATTTGACGTTATTGTTGTTGTTGTTTATTTGACGTTGTTATTGTTGTTGTTGTTGTTTATTTGATGTTTTTGTTGTTGTTGACGTTGTTGTTGTTTATTTGACGTTGTTAATGTTGTTGACGTTGTTGTTGTTGACGTTGTTGTTGTTTATTTGACGTTGTTGTTGTTGTTATTGTTGTTGTTGTTTATTTGACGTTGTTGTTGTTGTTGTTTATTTGACGATGTTGTTGTTGTTGTTATTTATTTCACGTTGTTGTTGTTGTTGTTTATGTGACGTTGTTGTTGTTGTTTATTTGACATTGTTGACATTTTTGTTGTTGTTGTTGTTGTTTATGTGACGTTGTTGTTGTTGTTGTTGTTTATTTGACATTGTTGTTGTTGTTGACGTTGTTGTTGTTGTTGTTGTTTATTTGACGTTGTTTTAGTATTGTTGTTTATTTGACATTTCTGTTGTTATTTATTGGACGTTGTGGGTGACATTTTTGTTGTTGTTGTTTATTTAACGTTGTTGTTTTTGTTTATTTGACATAGTTGTTGTTGTTGACGTTGTTGTTGTTGTTGTTGTTTATTTGACGTTTTTGATGTTGTTGATGTTGTTGTTGTTGTTGTTGTTTATTTTACGTTGTTGTTGTTGTTGTTGTTGTTTATTTGACATTGTTGTTGTTGTTGTTGATGTTGTTGTTGTTTATTTGACGTTGTTGTTGTGGTTGTTCTTTATTTGACGTTGTTGTTGTTTATTTGACGTTGTTGTTGTTTATTTGACGTTGTTGTTGTTTATTTGACGTCGTTGTTATTGACGTTGTTGTTGTTGTTATTGTTTATTTGACGTTGTTGTTGTTGTTTATTTGACATAGTTGTTGTTGTTGACGTTGTTGTTGTTGTTGTTTATTTGACGTTTTTGTTGTTGTTTATTTGATGTTGTTGTTGTTTTTGTTTATTTGACGTTGTTGTTGTTGTTATTGTTGTTGTTGTTGTTTATTTGACATTGTTGTTGTTATTGTTATTGTTTATTTGACGTTGTTGTTGTTGTTGTTTATTTGACGTTGTTGTTGTTGTTGACGTTGTTGTTGTTGTTGACGTTGTTTTTGTTGTTGTTTATTTGACGTTGTTCTTGTTGTTTATTTGACGGTGTTGTTGTTATTGTTGTTGTTTATTTGACGTTGTTGTTGTTGACGTTGTTGTTGTTGTTGTTTATTTGACGTTTTTGTTGTTGTTGATGTTGTTGTTGTTGTTGTTGTTGTTGTTTATTTTACGTTGTTGTTGTTGTTGTTGTTTATTTGACATTGTTGTTGTTGTTGTTGTTGACGTTGTTGTTGTTTATTTGACGTTGTTGTTGTTGTTCTTTATTTGACGTTATTGTTGTTTATTTGACGTTGTTGTTGTTTATTTGACGTTGTTGTTGTTGACGTTGTTGTTGTTGTTATTGTTTATTTGACGTTGTTGTTGTTGTTGTTTATTTGACGTAGTTGTTGTTGTTGACGTTGTTGTTGTTGTTGTTTATTTGACGTTGTTGTTGTTGTTTATTTGACGTAGTTGTTGTTGTTGACGTTGTTGTTGTTGTTGTTTATTTGACGTTTTTGTTGTTGTTGATGTTGTTGTTGTTGTTGTTGTTGTTGACATTGTTGTTGTTGTTGTTGTTTATTTGACGTTTTTCTTGTTGTTGATGTTGTTGTTGTTTATGTTGTTGTTTATTTGACGTTGTTGTTGTTGTTGAATTGATGTTGTTGTTGTTGCTGTTGTTTATTTGACGTTGTTGTTGTTGTTGTTATTATTGTTGTTGTTGTTTATTTGACGTTGTTGTTGTTGATGTTGTTGTTTATTTGACGTTGTTGTTGTTGTTGTTTATTTGACGTTGTTGTTGTTGTTGACGTTGTTGTTGTTGTTTATTTGACGTTGTTGTTATTTATTTGACATTGTTGTTGTTGTTGACGTTGTTGTTGTTGTTGTTGTTTATTTGACATTGTTGTTGTTGTTGTTGACGTTGTTGTTGTTGTTGTTGTTTATTTGATGTTGTTTTAGTATTGTTGTTTATTTCACATTGTTGTTGTTATTTATTTGACGTTGTTGTGGGTGACATTGTTGTTGTTGTTTATTTGACGTTGTTGTTGTTGTTTATTTGACGTTGTTGTTGTTGTTCTTTATTTGACGTTGTTGTTGTTGTTTATTTGACGTTGTTGTTGTTTATTTGACGTTGTTGTTGTTGACATTGTTGGTGTTGTTATTGTTTATTTGATGTTGTTGTTGTTGTTATTGTTGCTGTTTATTTGACATTGTTGTTGTTGTTGTTTATTTGACGTTGTTGTTGTTATTTATTTGACGTTGTTGTTGTTTTTATTTATTTGACGTTGTTGTTGTTATTGTTTATTTGACGTTGTTGTTGTTGTTGTTTATTTGACGTTGTTATTGTTCTTTACTTGACGTTGTTTTTGTTATTTGACGTTGTTGTTGTTGTTGTTTATTTGACGTTGTTATTGTTGTTTATTTGACGTTGTTTTTGTTATTTGACGTTGTTGTTGTCGTTGTTGTATTTGTTGTTGTTGTTGTTGTTGCTTATTTGACATTGTTGTTATTGTTGTTGTTTATTTGACGTTGTTGTTGTTGTTGTTGTTTATTTGACGTTGTTGTTGTTGTTGTTTAATTGACGTTGTTGTTGTTGTTGTTGTTGTTGTTGTATTTGTTGTTGTTGTTGTTTATTTGACGTTGTTGTTGTTGTTGTTGTTTATTTGACGTTATTGTTGTTGTTATTTATTTGACGCTGTTATTGTTGCTGTTGTTGTTTATTTGATGTTTTTGTTGTTGTTGACGTTGTTGTTGTTTGTTTGACGTTGTTAATGTTGTTGACGTTGTTGTTGTTGACGTTGTTGTTGTTTATTTGACGTTGTTGTTGTTGTTATTGTTGTTGTTGTTGTTGTTTATTTGACGTTGTTGTTGTTGTTTATTTGACGATGTTGTTGTTGTTATTTATTTGACGTTGTTGTTGTTGTTGTTTATGTGACGTTGTTGTTGTTGTTTATTTGACATTGTTGACATTGTTGTTGTTGTTGTTGTTGTTTACTTGACGATGTTGTTGTTGTTGTTGTTTATTTGACGTTGTTGTTGTTGTTGTTTATTTGACGTTGTTTTAGTATTGTTGTTTATTTGACATTTATGTTGTTATTTATTGGACGTTGTTGTGGGTGACATTTTTGTTGTTGTTGTTTATTTAACGTTGTTGTTTTTGTTTATTTGACAGAGTTGTTGTTGTTGACGTTGTTGTTGTTGTTGTTGTTTATTTGACGTTTTTGTTGTTGTTGATGTTGTTGTTGTTGTTGTTTATTTTACGTTGTTGTTGCTGTTGTTTATTTGACAGTGTTGTTGTTGTTGTTGTTGACGTTGTTGTTGTTTATTTGACGTTGTTGTTGTGGTTGTTCTTTATTTGACGTTGTTGTTGTTTATTTGACGTTGTTGTTGTTTATTTGACGTTGTTGTTATTGACGTTGTTGTTGTTGTTATTGTTTATTTGACGTTGTTGTTGTTGTTTATTTGACGTAGTTGTTGTTGTTGACGTTGTTGTTGTTGTTGTTGTTGTTTATTTGACGTTTTTGTTGTTGTTTATTTGATGTTGTTGTTGTTTTTGTTTATTTGACGTTGTTGTTGTTGTTATTGTTGTTGTTGTTGTTTATTTGACATTGTTGTTGTTATTGTTATTGTTTATTTGACGTTGTTGTTGTTGTTGTTGTTGACGTTGTTGTTGTTGTTGACGTTGTTTTTGTTGTTGTTTATTTGACGTTGTTGTTGTTGTTTATTTGACGTTAATGTTGTTGTTGTTTATTTGACGGTGTTGTTGTTATTGTTGTTGTTTATTTGACGTTGTTGTTGTTGACGTTGTTGTTGTTGTTGTTGTTGTTGTTTATTTGACGTTGTTGTTGTTGTTGACATAGTTGTTGTTGTTGTTGTTTATTTGACGTTGTTGTTGTTGTTCTTGACATTGTTGTTGTTCTTGTTTATTTGACGTTGTTATTGTTTTTTATTTGACATTGTTGTTGTTGTTGACGTTGTTGTTGTTGTTGTTTATTTGACATTGTTGTTGTTTTAGTTGACGTTGTTGTTGTTGTTGTTTATTTGACGTTGTTGTTGTTGTTGTTGTTTATTTGACGTTGTTGTTGTTGTTTATTTGACATTGTTGTTGTTGTTGACGTTGTTGTTGTTGTTGTTTATTTGACGTTCTTGTTATTATTTATTTGACATTGTTGTTGTTGTTGACGTTGTTGTTGTTGTTGTTGTTTATTTGACATTGTTGTTGTTGTTGTTGACGTTGTTGTTGTTGTTGTTTATTTGATGTTGTTTTAGTATTGTTGTTTATTTGACATTGTTGTTGTTATTTATTTGACGTTGTTGTGGGTGACATTGTTGTTGTTGTTTATTTGACGTTGTTGTTGTTGTTTATTTGACGTAGTTGTTGTTGTTGACGTTGTTGTTGTTGTTTATTTGACATTTTTGTTGTTGTTGTTGTTGTTTATTTGACTTTGTTATTGTTGTTGTTGTTATTGTTGTTGTTTATTTGACATTGTTGTTGTTAATGTTTATTTGACGTTGTTGTTGTTGTTGTTGTTTATTTGACGTTGTTGTTGTTTTTATTTATTTGACGTTGTTGTTGTTATTGTTTATTTGACGTTGTTGTTGTTGTTGTTTATTTGACGTTGTTATTGTTGTTTATTTGACGTTGTTTTTGTTATTTGACGTTGTTGTTGTTGTCGTTGTTGTATTTTTGTTGTTGTTGCTTATTTGACGTTGTTGTTATTGTTGTTTTTTATTTGACGTTGTTGTTGTTGTTTATTTGACGTTGTTGTTGTTGTTTATTTGACGTTGTTGTTGTTGTTGTTGTTTAATTGACGTTGTTGTTGTCGTTGTTGACGTTGTTGTTGTTGTTGTTGTATTTGTTTTTGTTGTTGTTGTTGTTGTTTATTTGACGTTGTTGTTGTTGTTGTTTATTTGACGTTATTGTTGTTGTTGTTTATTTGACGTTGTTATTGTTGTTTATTTGACGTTGTTTTTGTTATTTGACGTTGTCGTTGTTGTCGTTGTTGTATTTGTCGTAGTTGTTATTGTTGTTGTTGTTGCTTATTTGACGTTGTTGTTATTGTTGTTGTTTATTTGACGTTGTTGTTGTTGTTTATTTGACGTTGTTGTTGTTGTTTATTTGACGTTGTTGTTGTTTTTGTTTAATTGACGTTGTTGTTGTTGTTGTTGACGTTGTTGTTGTTGTTGTTATTGTTGTATTTGACGTTGTTGTTGTTGTGTATTTGACGTTGTTATTGTTATTGTTGTTGTTTATTTGATGTTTTTGTTGTTGTTGACGTTGTTGTTGTTTATTTGACGTTGTTGTTGTTTATTTGACGTTGTTGTTGTTGTTGTTATTGTTGTTGTTTATTTGACATTGTTGTTGATGTTGTTTATTTGACGTTGTTGTTGTTGTTGTTTATTTGACGTTGTTGTTGTTTTTATTTATTTTACGTTGTTGTTGTTATTGTTTATTTGACGTTGTTGTTGTTGTTGTTGTTTATTTGACGTTGTTATTGTTGTTTATTTGACGTTGTTTTTGTTATTTGACGTTGTTGTTGTTGTCGTTGTTGTATTTGTTGTTGTTGTTGTTGTTGCTTATTTGACGTTGTTGTTATTGTTGTTGTTTATTTGACGTTGTTGTTGTTGTTTATTTGACGTTGTTGTTGTGGTTGTTCTTTATTTGACGTTGTTGTTGTTTATTTGACGTTGTTGTTGTTTATTTGACGTTGTTGTTGTTTATTTGACGTTGTTGTTATTGACGTTGTTGTTGTTGTTATTGTTTATTTGACGTTGTTGTTGTTGTTTATTTGACGTAGTTGTTGTTGTTGACGTTGTTGTTGTTGTTGTTGTTGTTTATTTGACGTTTTTGTTGTTGTTTATTTGATGTTGTTGTTGTTTTTGTTTATTTGACGTTGTTGTTGTTGTTATTGTTGTTGTTGTTGTTTATTTGACATTGTTGTTGTTATTGTTATTGTTTATTTGACGTTGTTGTTGTTGTTGTTGTTGTTGACGTTGTTGTTGTTGTTGACGTTGTTTTTGTTGTTGTTTATTTGACGTTGTTGTTGTTGTTTATTTGACGTTAATGTTGTTGTTGTTTATTTGACGGTGTTGTTGTTATTGTTGTTGTTTATTTGACGTTGTTGTTGTTGACGTTGTTGTTGTTGTTGTTGTTGTTTATTTGACGTTGTTGTTGTTGTTGACATAGTTGTTGTTGTTGTTGTTTATTTGACGTTGTTCTTGTTGTTCTTGACATTGTTGTTGTTCTTGTTTATTTGATGTTGTTATTGTTTTTTATTTGACATTGTTGTTGTTGTTGACGTTGTTGTTGTTGTTGTTTATTTGACATTGTTGTTGTTTTAGTTGACGTTGTTGTTGTTGTTGTTTATTTGACGTTGTTGTTGTTGTTGTTGTTTATTTGACGTTGTTGTTGTTGTTTATTTGACATTGTTGTTGTTGTTGACGTTGTTGTTGTTGTTGTTTATTTGACGTTCTTATTATTATTTATTTGACATTGTTGTTGTTGTTGACGTTGTTGTTGTTGTTGTTTATTTGACATTGTTGTTGTTGTTGTTGACGTTGTTGTTGTTGTTGTTTATTTGATGTTGTTTTAGTATTGTTGTTTATTTGACATTGTTGTTGTTATTTATTTGACGTTGTTGTGGGTGACATTGTTGTTGTTGTTTATTTGACGTTGTTGTTGTTGTTTATTTGACGTAGTTGTTGTTGTTGACGTTGTTGTTGTTGTTTATTTGACATTTTTGTTGTTGTTGTTGTTGTTTATTTGACGTTGTTATTGTTGTTGTTGTTATTGTTGTTGTTTATTTGACATTGTTGTTGTTAATGTTTATTTGACGTTGTTGTTGTTGTTGTTTATTTGACGTTGTTTTTGTTTTTATTTATTTGACGTTGTTGTTGTTATTGTTTATTTGACGTTGTTGTTGTTGTTGTTTATTTGACGTTGTTATTGTTGTTTATTTGACGTTGTTTTTGTTATTTGACGTTGTTGTTGTTGTCGTTGTTGTATTTTTGTTGTTGTTGCTTATTTGACGTTGTTGTTATTGTTGTTTTTTATTTGACGTTGTTGTTGTTGTTTATTTGACGTTGTTGTTGTTGTTTATTTGACGTTGTTGTTGTTGTTGTTGTTGTTTAATTGACGTTGTTGTTGTCGTTGTTGACGTTGTTGTTGTTGTTGTTGTTGTATTTGTTTTTGTTGTTGTTGTTGTTGTTGTTTATTTGACGTTGTTGTTGTTGTTGTTTATTTGACGTTATTGTTGTTGTTGTTTATTTGACGTTGTTATTGTTGTTTATTTGACGTTGTTTTTGTTATTTGACGTTGTTGTTGTTGTCGTTGTTGTATTTGTCGTAGTTGTTGTTGTTGTTGTTGTTGCTTATTTGACGTTGTTGTTATTGTTGTTGTTTATTTGACGTTGTTGTTGTTGTTTATTTGACGTTGTTGTTGTTGTTTATTTGACGTTGTTGTTGTTTTTGTTTAATTGACGTTGTTGTTGTTGTTGTTGACGTTGTTGTTGTTGTTGTTATTGTTGTATTTGACGTTGTTGTTGTTGTGTATTTGACGTTGTTATTGTTATTGTTGTTGTTTATTTGATGTTTTTGTTGTTGTTGACGTTGTTGTTGTTTATTTGACGTTGTTGTTGTTTATTTGACGTTGTTGTTGTTGTTGTTATTGTTGTTATTTATTTGACATTGTTGTTGATGTTGTTTATTTGACGTTGTTGTTGTTGTTGTTTATTTGACGTTGTTGTTGTTTTTATTTATTTGACGTTGTTGTTGTTATTGTTTATTTGACGTTGTTGTTGTTGTTGTTGTTTATTTGACGTTGTTATTGTTGTTTATTTGACGTTGTTTTTGTTATTTGACGTTGTTGTTGTTGTCGTTGTTGTATTTGTTGTTGTTGTTGTTGTTGCTTATTTGACGTTGTTGTTATTGTTGTTGTTTATTTGACGTTGTTGTTGTTGTTTATTTGACGTTGTTGTTGTTGTTGTTGTTTATTTTACGTTGTTGTTGTTGTTGTTGACGTTGTTGTTGTTGTTGTATTTGTTGTTGTTGTTGTTGTTTATTTGACGTTGTTGTTGTGGTTGTTCTTTATTTGACGTTGTTGTTTATTTGACGTTGTTGTTGTTTATTTGACGTTGTTGTTGTTTATTTGACGTTGTTGTTATTGACGTTGTTGTTGTTATTGTTTATTTGACGTTGTTGTTGTTGTTGTTTATTTGACGTAGTTGTTGTTGTTGACGTTGTTGTTGTTGTTGTTGTTGTTTATTTGACGTTTTTGTTGTTGTTTATTTGATGTTGTTGTTTTTGTTTATTTGACGTTGTTGTTGTTGTTATTGTTGTTGTTGTTGTTTATTTGACATTGTTGTTGTTATTGTTATTGTTTATTTGACGTTGTTGTTGTTGTTGTTGACGTTGTTGTTGACGTTGTTTTTGTTGTTGTTTATTTGACGTTGTTGTTGTTGTTTATTTGACGTTAATGTTGTTGTTGTTTATTTGACGGTGTTGTTGTTATTGTTGTTGTTTATTTGACGTTGTTGTTGTTGACGTTGTTGTTGTTGTTGTTGTTGTTTATTTGATGTTGTTGTTGTTGTTGACATAGTTGTTGTTGTTGTTGTTTATTTGACGTTGTTGTTGTTGTTCTTGACATTGTTGTTGTTCTTGTTTATTTGACGTTGTTATTGTTTTTTATTTGACATTGTTGTTGTTGACGTTGTTGTTGTTGTTGTTGTTTATTTGACATTGTTGTTGTTTTAGTTGACGTTGTTGTTGTTGTTGTTTATTTGACGTTGTTGTTGTTGTTGTTTATTTGACGTTGTTGTTGTTGTTTATTTGACATTGTTGTTGTTGTTGACGTTGTTGTTGTTGTTGTTTATTTGACGTTCTTGTTATTATTTATTTGACATTGTTGTTGTTGTTGACGTTGTTGTTGTTGTTGTTTATTTGACATTGTTGTTGTTGTTGTTGACGTTGTTGTTGTTGTTGTTTATTTGATGTTGTTTTAGTATTGTTGTTTATTTGACATTGTTGTTGTTATTTATTTGACGTTGTTGTGGGTGACATTGTTGTTGTTGTTTATTTGACGTTGTTGTTGTTGTTTATTTGACGTAGTTGTTGTTGTTGACGTTGTTGTTGTTGTTTATTTGACATTTTTGTTGTTGTTGTTGTTGTTTATTTGACGTTGTTATTGTTGTTGTTGTTATTGTTGTTGTTTATTTGACATTGTTGTTGTTAATGTTTATTTGACGTTGTTGTTGTTGTTGTTGTTTATTTGACGTTGTTGTTGTTTTTATTTATTTGACGTTGTTGTTGTTATTGTTTATTTGACGTTGTTGTTGTTGTTGTTTATTTGACGTTGTTATTGTTGTTTATTTGACGTTGTTTTTGTTATTTGACGTTGTTGTTGTTGTCGTTGTTGTATTTTTGTTGTTGTTGCTTATTTGACGTTGTTGTTATTGTTGTTTTTTATTTGACGTTGTTGTTGTTGTTTATTTGACGTTGTTGTTGTTGTTTATTTGACGTTGTTGTTGTTGTTGTTGTTGTTTAATTGACGTTGTTGTTGTCGTTGTTGACGTTGTTGTTGTTGTTGTTGTTGTATTTGTTTTTGTTGTTGTTGTTGTTGTTTATTTGACGTTGTTGTTGTTGTTGTTTATTTGACGTTATTGTTGTTGTTGTTTATTTGACGTTGTTATTGTTGTTTATTTGACGTTGTTTTTGTTATTTGACGTTGTTGTTGTTGTCGTTGTTGTATTTGTCGTAGTTGTTGTTGTTGTTGTTGTTGCTTATTTGACGTTGTTGTTATTGTTGTTGTTTATTTGACGTTGTTGTTGTTGTTTATTTGACGTTGTTGTTGTTATTTATTTGACGTTGTTGTTGTTGTTTTTGTTTAATTGACGTTGTTGTTGTTGTTGTTGACGTTGTTGTTGTTGTTGTTATTGTTGTATTTGACGTTGTTGTTGTTGTGTATTTGACGTTGTTATTGTTATTGTTGTTGTTTATTTGATGTTTTTGTTGTTGTTGACGTTGTTGTTGTTTATTTGACGTTGTTGTTGTTTATTTGACGTTGTTGTTGTTGTTGTTATTGTTGTTGTTTATTTGACATTGTTGTTGATGTTGTTTATTTGACGTTGTTGTTGTTGTTGTTTATTTGACGTTGTTGTTGTTTTTATTTATTTGACGTTGTTGTTGTTATTGTTTATTTGACGTTGTTGTTGTTGTTGTTGTTTATTTGACGTTGTTATTGTTGTTTATTTGACGTTGTTTTTGTTATTTGACGTTGTTGTTGTTGTCGTTGTTGTATTTGTTGTTGTTGTTGTTGTTGCTTATTTGACGTTGTTGTTATTGTTGTTGTTTATTTGACGTTGTTGTTGTTGTTTATTTGACGTTGTTGTTGTTGTTGTTGTTGTTTATTTTACGTTGTTGTTGTTGTTGTTGACGTTGTTGTTGTTGTTGTATTTGTTGTTGTTGTTGTTGTTTATTTGACGTTGTTGTTGTGGTTGTTCTTTATTTGACGTTGTTGTTGTTTATTTGACGTTGTTGTTGTTTATTTGACGTTGTTGTTGTTTATTTGACGTTGTTGTTATTGACGTTGTTGTTGTTGTTATTGTTTATTTGACGTTGTTGTTGTTGTTTATTTGACGTAGTTGTTGTTGTTGACGTTGTTGTTGTTGTTGTTGTTGTTGTTTATTTGACGTTTTTGTTGTTGTTTATTTGATGTTGTTGTTGTTTTTGTTTATTTGACGTTGTTGTTGTTGTTATTGTTGTTGTTGTTGTTTATTTGACATTCTTGTTGTTATTGTTATTGTTTATTTGACGTTGTTGTTGTTGTTGTTGTTGACGTTGTTGTTGTTGTTGACGTTGTTTTTGTTGTTGTTTATTTGACGTTGTTGTTGTTGTTTATTTGACGTTAATGTTGTTGTTGTTTATTTGACGGTGTTGTTGTTATTGTTGTTGTTTATTTGACGTTGTTGTTGTTGACGTTGTTGTTGTTGTTGTTGTTTATTTGACGTTGTTGTTGTTGTTGACATAGTTGTTGTTGTTGTTGTTGTTTATTTGACGTTGTTGTTGTTGTTCTTGACATTGTTGTTGTTCTTGTTTATTTGACGTTGTTATTGTTTTTTATTTGACATTGTTGTTGTTGTTGACGTTGTTGTTGTTGTTGTTTATTTGACATTGTTGTTGTTTTAGTTGACGTTGTTGTTGTTGTTGTTTATTTGACGTTGTTGTTGTTGTTGTTTATTTGACGTTGTTGTTGTTGTTTATTTGACATTGTTGTTGTTGTTGACGTTGTTGTTGTTGTTGTTTATTTGACGTTCTTGTTATTATTTATTTGACATTGTTGTTGTTGTTGACGTTGTTGTTGTTGTTGTTTATTTGACATTGTTGTTGTTGTTGTTGACGTTGTTGTTGTTGTTGTTTATTTGATGTTATTTTAGTATTGTTGTTTATTTGACATTGTTGTTGTTATTTATTTGACGTTGTTGTGGGTGACATTGTTGTTGTTGTTTATTTGACGTTGTTGTTGTTGTTTATTTGACGTAGTTGTTGTTGTTGACGTTGTTGTTGTTGTTTATTTGACATTTTTGTTGTTGTTGTTGTTGTTTATTTGACGTTGTTATTGTTGTTGTTGTTATTGTTGTTGTTTATTTGACATTGTTGTTGTTAATGTTTATTTGACGTTGTTGTTGTTGTTGTTGTTTATTTGACGTTGTTGTTGTTTTTATTTATTTGACGTTGTTGTTGTTATTGTTTATTTGACGTTGTTGTTGTTGTTGTTTATTTGACGTTGTTATTGTTGTTTATTTGACGTTGTTTTTGTTATTTGACGTTGTTGTTGTTGTCGTTGTTGTATTTTTGTTGTTGTTGCTTATTTGACGTTGTTGTTATTGTTGTTTTTTATTTGACGTTGTTGTTGTTGTTTATTTGACGTTGTTGTTGTTGTTTATTTGACGTTGTTGTTGTTGTTGTTGTTGTTTAATTGACGTTGTTGTTGTCGTTGTTGACGTTGTTGTTGTTGTTGTTGTTGTATTTGTTTTTATTGTTGTTGTTGTTGTTTATTTGATGTTGTTGTTGTTGTTGTTTATTTGACGTTATTGTTGTTGTTGTTTATTTGACGTTGTTATTGTTGTTTATTTGACGTTGTTTTTGTTATTTGACGTTGTTGTTGTTGTCGTTGTTGTATTTGTCGTAGTTGTTGTTGTTGTTGTTGTTGTTGCTTATTTGACGTTGTTGTTATTGTTGTTGTTTATTTGACGTTGTTGTTGTTGTTTATTTGACGTTGTTGTTGTTGTTTATTTGACGTTGTTGTTGTTTTTGTTTAATTGACGTTGTTGTTGTTGTTGTTGACGTTGTTGTTGTTGTTGTTATTGTTGTATTTGGCGTTGTTGTTGTTGTGTATTTGACGTTGTTATTGTTATTGTTGTTGTTTATTTGATGTTTTTTTTGTTGTTGACGTTGTTGTTGTTTATTTGACGTTGTTGTTGTTTATTTGACGTTGTTGTTGTTGTTGTTATTGTTGTTGTTTATTTGACATTGTTGTTGATGTTGTTTATTTGACGTTGTTGTTGTTGTTGTTTATTTGACGTTGTTGTTGTTTTTATTTATTTGACGTTGTTGTTGTTATTGTTTATTTGACGTTGTTGTTGTTGTTGTTGTTTATTTGACGTTGTTATTGTTGTTTATTTGACGTTGTTTTTGTTATTTGACGTTGTTGTTGTTGTCGTTGTTGTATTTGTTGTTGTTGTTGTTGTTGCTTATTTGACGTTGTTGTTATTGTTGTTGTTTATTTGACGTTGTTGTTGTTGTTTATTTGACGTTGTTGTTGTTGTTGTTGTTTATTTTACGTTGTTGTTGTTGTTGTTGACGTTGTTGTTGTTGTTGTATTTGTTGTTGTTGTTGTTTATTTGACGTTGTTGTTGTGGTTGTTCTTTATTTGACGTTGTTGTTGTTTATTTGACGTTGTTGTTGTTTATTTGACGTTGTTGTTGTTTATTTGACGTTGTTGTTATTGACGTTGTTGTTGTTGTTATTGTTTATTTGACGTTGTTGTTGTTGTTTATTTGACGTAGTTGTTGTTGTTGACGTTGTTGTTGTTGTTGTTGTTGTTGTTTATTTGACGTTTTTGTTGTTGTTTATTTGATGTTGTTGTTGTTTTTGTTTATTTGACGTTGTTGTTGTTGTTATTGTTGTTGTTGTTGTTTATTTGACATTCTTGTTGTTATTGTTATTGTTTATTTGACGTTGTTGTTGTTGTTGTTGTTGACGTTGTTGTTGTTGTTGACGTTGTTTTTGTTGTTGTTTATTTGACGTTGTTGTTGTTGTTTATTTGACGTTAATGTTGTTGTTGTTTATTTGACGGTGTTGTTGTTATTGTTGTTGTTTATTTGACGTTGTTGTTGTTGACGTTGTTGTTGTTGTTGTTGTTTATTTGACGTTGTTGTTGTTGTTGACATAGTTGTTGTTGTTGTTGTTGTTTATTTGACGTTGTTGTTGTTGTTCTTGACATTGTTGTTGTTCTTGTTTATTTGACGTTGTTATTGTTTTTTATTTGACATTGTTGTTGTTGTTGACGTTGTTGTTGTTGTTGTTTATTTGACATTGTTGTTGTTTTAGTTGACGTTGTTGTTGTTGTTGTTTATTTGACGTTGTTGTTGTTGTTGTTGTTTATTTGACGTTGTTGTTGTTGTTTATTTGACATTGTTGTTGTTGTTGACGTTGTTGTTGTTGTTGTTTATTTGACGTTCTTGTTATTATTTATTTGACATTGTTGTTGTTGTTGACGTTGTTGTTGTTGTTGTTTATTTGACATTGTTGTTGTTGTTGTTGACGTTGTTGTTGTTGTTGTTTATTTGATGTTATTTTAGTATTGTTGTTTATTTGACATTGTTGTTGTTATTTATTTGACGTTGTTGTGGGTGACATTGTTGTTGTTGTTTATTTGACGTTGTTGTTGTTGTTTATTTGACGTAGTTGTTGTTGTTGACGTTGTTGTTGTTGTTTATTTGACATTTTTGTTGTTGTTGTTGTTGTTTATTTGACGTTGTTATTGTTGTTGTTGTTATTGTTGTTGTTTATTTGACATTGTTGTTGTTAATGTTTATTTGACGTTGTTGTTGTTGTTGTTGTTTATTTGACGTTGTTGTTGTTTTTATTTATTTGACGTTGTTGTTGTTATTGTTTATTTGACGTTGTTGTTGTTGTTGTTTATTTGACGTTGTTATTGTTGTTTATTTGACGTTGTTTTTGTTATTTGACGTTGTTGTTGTTGTCGTTGTTGTATTTTTGTTGTTGTTGCTTATTTGACGTTGTTGTTATTGTTGTTTTTTATTTGACGTTGTTGTTGTTGTTTATTTGACGTTGTTGTTGTTGTTTATTTGACGTTGTTGTTGTTGTTGTTGTTTAATTGACGTTGTTGTTGTCGTTGTTGACGTTGTTGTTGTTGTTGTATTTGTTTTTGTTGTTGTTGTTGTTGTTTATTTGACGTTGTTGTTGTTGTTGTTTATTTGACGTTATTGTTGTTGTTGTTTATTTGACGTTGTTATTGTTGTTTATTTGACGTTGTTTTTGTTATTTGACGTTGTTGTTGTTGTCGTTGTTGTATTTGTCGTAGTTGTTGTTGTTGTTGTTGTTGTTGCTTATTTGACGTTGTTGTTATTGTTGTTGTTTATTTGACGTTGTTGTTGTTGTTTATTTGACGTTGTTGTTGTTGTTTATTTGACGTTGTTGTTGTTTTTGTTTAATTGACGTTGTTGTTGTTGTTGTTGACGTTGTTGTTGTTGTTGTTATTGTTGTATTTGGCGTTGTTGTTGTTGTGTATTTGACGTTGTTATTGTTATTGTTGTTGTTTATTTGATGTTTTTTTTGTTGTTGTTGTTTATTTGACGTTGTTGTTGTTTATTTGACGTTGTTGTTGTTGTTGTTATTGTTGTTGTTTATTTGACATTGTTGTTGATGTTGTTTATTTGACGTTGTTGTTGTTGTTGTTTATTTGACGTTGTTGTTGTTTTTATTTATTTGACGTTGTTGTTGTTATTGTTTATTTGACGTTGTTGTTGTTGTTGTTGTTTATTTGACGTTGTTATTGTTGTTTATTTGACGTTGTTTTTGTTATTTGACGTTGTTGTTGTTGTCGTTGTTGTATTTGTTGTTGTTGTTGTTGTTGCTTATTTGATGTTGTTGTTATTGTTGTTGTTTATTTGACGTTGTTGTTGTTGTTTATTTGACGTTGTTGTTGTTGTTGTTGTTTATTTTACGTTGTTGTTGTTGTTGTTGACGTTGTTGTTGTTGTTGTATTTGTTGTTGTTGTTGTTGTTTATTTGACGTTGTTGTTGTGGTTGTTCTTTATTTGACGTTGTTGTTGTTTATTTGACGTTGTTGTTGTTGTATTTGTTGTTGTTATTGTTTATTTGACGTTGTTGTTGTTGTTGTTTATTTGACGTTGTTATTGTTGTTTATTTGACGTTGTTTTTGTTATTTGACGTTGTTGTTGTTGTCGTTGTTGTATTTTTGTTGTTGTTGCTTATTTGACGTTGTTGTTATTGTTGTTTTTTATTTGACGTTGTTGTTGTTGTTTATTTGACGTTGTTGTTGTTGTTTATTTGACGTTGTTGTTGTTGTTGTTGTTGTTTAATTGACGTTGTTGTTGTCGTTGTTGACGTTGTTGTTGTTGTTGTTGTTGTATTTGTTTTTGTTGTTGTTGTTGTTGTTGTTTATTTGACGTTGTTGTTGTTGTTGTTTATTTGACGTTATTGTTGTTGTTGTTTATTTGACGTTGTTATTGTTGTTTATTTGACGTTGTTTTTGTTATTTGACGTTGTTGTTGTTGTCGTTGTTGTATTTGTCGTAGTTGTTGTTGTTGTTGTTGTTGCTTATTTGACGTTGTTGTTATTGTTGTTGTTTATTTGACGTTGTTGTTGTTGTTTATTTGACGTTGTTGTTGTTGTTTATTTGACGTTGTTGTTGTTTTTGTTTAATTGACGTTGTTGTTGTTGTTGTTGACGTTGTTGTTGTTGTTGTTATTGTTGTATTTGACGTTGTTGTTGTTGTGTATTTGACGTTGTTATTGTTATTGTTGTTGTTTATTTGATGTTTTTGTTGTTGTTGACGTTGTTGTTGTTTATTTGACGTTGTTGTTGTTTATTTGACGTTGTTGTTGTTGTTGTTATTGTTGTTATTTATTTGACATTGTTGTTGATGTTGTTTATTTGACGTTGTTGTTGTTGTTGTTTATTTGACGTTGTTGTTGTTTTTATTTATTTGACGTTGTTGTTGTTATTGTTTATTTGACGTTGTTGTTGTTGTTGTTGTTTATTTGACGTTGTTATTGTTGTTTATTTGACGTTGTTTTTGTTATTTGACGTTGTTGTTGTTGTCGTTGTTGTATTTGTTGTTGTTGTTGTTGTTGCTTATTTGACGTTGTTGTTATTGTTGTTGTTTATTTGACGTTGTTGTTGTTGTTTATTTGACGTTGTTGTTGTTGTTGTTGTTTATTTTACGTTGTTGTTGTTGTTGTTGACGTTGTTGTTGTTGTTGTATTTGTTGTTGTTGTTGTTGTTTATTTGACGTTGTTGTTGTGGTTGTTCTTTATTTGACGTTGTTGTTTATTTGACGTTGTTGTTGTTTATTTGACGTTGTTGTTGTTTATTTGACGTTGTTGTTATTGACGTTGTTGTTGTTATTGTTTATTTGACGTTGTTGTTGTTGTTGTTTATTTGACGTAGTTGTTGTTGTTGACGTTGTTGTTGTTGTTGTTGTTGTTTATTTGACGTTTTTGTTGTTGTTTATTTGATGTTGTTGTTTTTGTTTATTTGACGTTGTTGTTGTTGTTATTGTTGTTGTTGTTGTTTATTTGACATTGTTGTTGTTATTGTTATTGTTTATTTGACGTTGTTGTTGTTGTTGTTGACGTTGTTGTTGACGTTGTTTTTGTTGTTGTTTATTTGACGTTGTTGTTGTTGTTTATTTGACGTTAATGTTGTTGTTGTTTATTTGACGGTGTTGTTGTTATTGTTGTTGTTTATTTGACGTTGTTGTTGTTGACGTTGTTGTTGTTGTTGTTGTTGTTTATTTGATGTTGTTGTTGTTGTTGACATAGTTGTTGTTGTTGTTGTTTATTTGACGTTGTTGTTGTTGTTCTTGACATTGTTGTTGTTCTTGTTTATTTGACGTTGTTATTGTTTTTTATTTGACATTGTTGTTGTTGACGTTGTTGTTGTTGTTGTTGTTTATTTGACATTGTTGTTGTTTTAGTTGACGTTGTTGTTGTTGTTGTTTATTTGACGTTGTTGTTGTTGTTGTTTATTTGACGTTGTTGTTGTTGTTTATTTGACATTGTTGTTGTTGTTGACGTTGTTGTTGTTGTTGTTTATTTGACGTTCTTGTTATTATTTATTTGACATTGTTGTTGTTGTTGACGTTGTTGTTGTTGTTGTTTATTTGACATTGTTGTTGTTGTTGTTGACGTTGTTGTTGTTGTTGTTTATTTGATGTTGTTTTAGTATTGTTGTTTATTTGACATTGTTGTTGTTATTTATTTGACGTTGTTGTGGGTGACATTGTTGTTGTTGTTTATTTGACGTTGTTGTTGTTGTTTATTTGACGTAGTTGTTGTTGTTGACGTTGTTGTTGTTGTTTATTTGACATTTTTGTTGTTGTTGTTGTTGTTTATTTGACGTTGTTATTGTTGTTGTTGTTATTGTTGTTGTTTATTTGACATTGTTGTTGTTAATGTTTATTTGACGTTGTTGTTGTTGTTGTTGTTTATTTGACGTTGTTGTTGTTTTTATTTATTTGACGTTGTTGTTGTTATTGTTTATTTGACGTTGTTGTTGTTGTTGTTTATTTGACGTTGTTATTGTTGTTTATTTGACGTTGTTTTTGTTATTTGACGTTGTTGTTGTTGTCGTTGTTGTATTTTTGTTGTTGTTGCTTATTTGACGTTGTTGTTATTGTTGTTTTTTATTTGACGTTGTTGTTGTTGTTTATTTGACGTTGTTGTTGTTGTTTATTTGACGTTGTTGTTGTTGTTGTTGTTGTTTAATTGACGTTGTTGTTGTCGTTGTTGACGTTGTTGTTGTTGTTGTTGTTGTATTTGTTTTTGTTGTTGTTGTTGTTGTTTATTTGACGTTGTTGTTGTTGTTGTTTATTTGACGTTATTGTTGTTGTTGTTTATTTGACGTTGTTATTGTTGTTTATTTGACGTTGTTTTTGTTATTTGACGTTGTTGTTGTTGTCGTTGTTGTATTTGTCGTAGTTGTTGTTGTTGTTGTTGTTGCTTATTTGACGTTGTTGTTATTGTTGTTGTTTATTTGACGTTGTTGTTGTTGTTTATTTGACGTTGTTGTTGTTATTTATTTGACGTTGTTGTTGTTGTTTTTGTTTAATTGACGTTGTTGTTGTTGTTGTTGACGTTGTTGTTGTTGTTGTTATTGTTGTATTTGACGTTGTTGTTGTTGTGTATTTGACGTTGTTATTGTTATTGTTGTTGTTTATTTGATGTTTTTGTTGTTGTTGACGTTGTTGTTGTTTATTTGACGTTGTTGTTGTTTATTTGACGTTGTTGTTGTTGTTGTTATTGTTGTTGTTTATTTGACATTGTTGTTGATGTTGTTTATTTGACGTTGTTGTTGTTGTTGTTTATTTGACGTTGTTGTTGTTTTTATTTATTTGACGTTGTTGTTGTTATTGTTTATTTGACGTTGTTGTTGTTGTTGTTGTTTATTTGACGTTGTTATTGTTGTTTATTTGACGTTGTTTTTGTTATTTGACGTTGTTGTTGTTGTCGTTGTTGTATTTGTTGTTGTTGTTGTTGTTGCTTATTTGACGTTGTTGTTATTGTTGTTGTTTATTTGACGTTGTTGTTGTTGTTTATTTGACGTTGTTGTTGTTGTTGTTGTTGTTTATTTTACGTTGTTGTTGTTGTTGTTGACGTTGTTGTTGTTGTTGTATTTGTTGTTGTTGTTGTTGTTTATTTGACGTTGTTGTTGTGGTTGTTCTTTATTTGACGTTGTTGTTGTTTATTTGACGTTGTTGTTGTTTATTTGACGTTGTTGTTGTTTATTTGACGTTGTTGTTATTGACGTTGTTGTTGTTGTTATTGTTTATTTGACGTTGTTGTTGTTGTTTATTTGACGTAGTTGTTGTTGTTGACGTTGTTGTTGTTGTTGTTGTTGTTGTTTATTTGACGTTTTTGTTGTTGTTTATTTGATGTTGTTGTTGTTTTTGTTTATTTGACGTTGTTGTTGTTGTTATTGTTGTTGTTGTTGTTTATTTGACATTCTTGTTGTTATTGTTATTGTTTATTTGACGTTGTTGTTGTTGTTGTTGTTGACGTTGTTGTTGTTGTTGACGTTGTTTTTGTTGTTGTTTATTTGACGTTGTTGTTGTTGTTTATTTGACGTTAATGTTGTTGTTGTTTATTTGACGGTGTTGTTGTTATTGTTGTTGTTTATTTGACGTTGTTGTTGTTGACGTTGTTGTTGTTGTTGTTGTTTATTTGACGTTGTTGTTGTTGTTGACATAGTTGTTGTTGTTGTTGTTGTTTATTTGACGTTGTTGTTGTTGTTCTTGACATTGTTGTTGTTCTTGTTTATTTGACGTTGTTATTGTTTTTTATTTGACATTGTTGTTGTTGTTGACGTTGTTGTTGTTGTTGTTTATTTGACATTGTTGTTGTTTTAGTTGACGTTGTTGTTGTTGTTGTTTATTTGACGTTGTTGTTGTTGTTGTTGTTTATTTGACGTTGTTGTTGTTGTTTATTTGACATTGTTGTTGTTGTTGACGTTGTTGTTGTTGTTGTTTATTTGACGTTCTTGTTATTATTTATTTGACATTGTTGTTGTTGTTGACGTTGTTGTTGTTGTTGTTTATTTGACATTGTTGTTGTTGTTGTTGACGTTGTTGTTGTTGTTGTTTATTTGATGTTATTTTAGTATTGTTGTTTATTTGACATTGTTGTTGTTATTTATTTGACGTTGTTGTGGGTGACATTGTTGTTGTTGTTTATTTGACGTTGTTGTTGTTGTTTATTTGACGTAGTTGTTGTTGTTGACGTTGTTGTTGTTGTTTATTTGACATTTTTGTTGTTGTTGTTGTTGTTTATTTGACGTTGTTATTGTTGTTGTTGTTATTGTTGTTGTTTATTTGACATTGTTGTTGTTAATGTTTATTTGACGTTGTTGTTGTTGTTGTTGTTTATTTGACGTTGTTGTTGTTTTTATTTATTTGACGTTGTTGTTGTTATTGTTTATTTGACGTTGTTGTTGTTGTTGTTTATTTGACGTTGTTATTGTTGTTTATTTGACGTTGTTTTTGTTATTTGACGTTGTTGTTGTTGTCGTTGTTGTATTTTTGTTGTTGTTGCTTATTTGACGTTGTTGTTATTGTTGTTTTTTATTTGACGTTGTTGTTGTTGTTTATTTGACGTTGTTGTTGTTGTTTATTTGACGTTGTTGTTGTTGTTGTTGTTGTTTAATTGACGTTGTTGTTGTCGTTGTTGACGTTGTTGTTGTTGTTGTTGTTGTATTTGTTTTTATTGTTGTTGTTGTTGTTTATTTGACGTTGTTGTTGTTGTTGTTTATTTGACGTTATTGTTGTTGTTGTTTATTTGACGTTGTTATTGTTGTTTATTTGACGTTGTTTTTGTTATTTGACGTTGTTGTTGTTGTCGTTGTTGTATTTGTCGTAGTTGTTGTTGTTGTTGTTGTTGTTGCTTATTTGACGTTGTTGTTATTGTTGTTGTTTATTTGACGTTGTTGTTGTTGTTTATTTGACGTTGTTGTTGTTGTTTATTTGACGTTGTTGTTGTTTTTGTTTAATTGACGTTGTTGTTGTTGTTGTTGACGTTGTTGTTGTTGTTGTTATTGTTGTATTTGGCGTTGTTGTTGTTGTGTATTTGACGTTGTTATTGTTATTGTTGTTGTTTATTTGATGTTTTTTTTGTTGTTGACGTTGTTGTTGTTTATTTGACGTTGTTGTTGTTTATTTGACGTTGTTGTTGTTGTTGTTATTGTTGTTGTTTATTTGACATTGTTGTTGATGTTGTTTATTTGACGTTGTTGTTGTTGTTGTTTATTTGACGTTGTTGTTGTTTTTATTTATTTGACGTTGTTGTTGTTATTGTTTATTTGACGTTGTTGTTGTTGTTGTTGTTTATTTGACGTTGTTATTGTTGTTTATTTGACGTTGTTTTTGTTATTTGACGTTGTTGTTGTTGTCGTTGTTGTATTTGTTGTTGTTGTTGTTGTTGCTTATTTGACGTTGTTGTTATTGTTGTTGTTTATTTGACGTTGTTGTTGTTGTTTATTTGACGTTGTTGTTGTTGTTGTTGTTTATTTTACGTTGTTGTTGTTGTTGTTGACGTTGTTGTTGTTGTTGTATTTGTTGTTGTTGTTGTTTATTTGACGTTGTTGTTGTGGTTGTTCTTTATTTGACGTTGTTGTTGTTTATTTGACGTTGTTGTTGTTTATTTGACGTTGTTGTTGTTTATTTGACGTTGTTGTTATTGACGTTGTTGTTGTTGTTATTGTTTATTTGACGTTGTTGTTGTTGTTTATTTGACGTAGTTGTTGTTGTTGACGTTGTTGTTGTTGTTGTTGTTGTTGTTTATTTGACGTTTTTGTTGTTGTTTATTTGATGTTGTTGTTGTTTTTGTTTATTTGACGTTGTTGTTGTTGTTATTGTTGTTGTTGTTGTTTATTTGACATTCTTGTTGTTATTGTTATTGTTTATTTGACGTTGTTGTTGTTGTTGTTGTTGACGTTGTTGTTGTTGTTGACGTTGTTTTTGTTGTTGTTTATTTGACGTTGTTGTTGTTGTTTATTTGACGTTAATGTTGTTGTTGTTTATTTGACGGTGTTGTTGTTATTGTTGTTGTTTATTTGACGTTGTTGTTGTTGACGTTGTTGTTGTTGTTGTTGTTGTTTATTTGACGTTGTTGTTGTTGTTGACATAGTTGTTGTTGTTGTTGTTGTTTATTTGACGTTGTTGTTGTTGTTCTTGACATTGTTGTTGTTCTTGTTTATTTGACGTTGTTATTGTTTTTTATTTGACATTGTTGTTGTTGTTGACGTTGTTGTTGTTGTTGTTTATTTGACATTGTTGTTGTTTTAGTTGACGTTGTTGTTGTTGTTGTTTATTTGACGTTGTTGTTGTTGTTGTTGTTTATTTGACGTTGTTGTTGTTGTTTATTTGACATTGTTGTTGTTGTTGACGTTGTTGTTGTTGTTGTTTATTTGACGTTCTTGTTATTATTTATTTGACATTGTTGTTGTTGTTGACGTTGTTGTTGTTGTTGTTTATTTGACATTGTTGTTGTTGTTGTTGACGTTGTTGTTGTTGTTGTTTATTTGATGTTATTTTAGTATTGTTGTTTATTTGACATTGTTGTTGTTATTTATTTGACGTTGTTGTGGGTGACATTGTTGTTGTTGTTTATTTGACGTTGTTGTTGTTGTTTATTTGACGTAGTTGTTGTTGTTGACGTTGTTGTTGTTGTTTATTTGACATTTTTGTTGTTGTTGTTGTTGTTTATTTGACGTTGTTATTGTTGTTGTTGTTATTGTTGTTGTTTATTTGACATTGTTGTTGTTAATGTTTATTTGACGTTGTTGTTGTTGTTGTTGTTTATTTGACGTTGTTGTTGTTTTTATTTATTTGACGTTGTTGTTGTTATTGTTTATTTGACGTTGTTGTTGTTGTTGTTTATTTGACGTTGTTATTGTTGTTTATTTGACGTTGTTTTTGTTATTTGACGTTGTTGTTGTTGTCGTTGTTGTATTTTTGTTGTTGTTGCTTATTTGACGTTGTTGTTATTGTTGTTTTTTATTTGACGTTGTTGTTGTTGTTTATTTGACGTTGTTGTTGTTGTTTATTTGACGTTGTTGTTGTTGTTGTTGTTTAATTGACGTTGTTGTTGTCGTTGTTGACGTTGTTGTTGTTGTTGTATTTGTTTTTGTTGTTGTTGTTGTTGTTTATTTGACGTTGTTGTTGTTGTTGTTTATTTGACGTTATTGTTGTTGTTGTTTATTTGACGTTGTTATTGTTGTTTATTTGACGTTGTTTTTGTTATTTGACGTTGTTGTTGTTGTCGTTGTTGTATTTGTCGTAGTTGTTGTTGTTGTTGTTGTTGTTGCTTATTTGACGTTGTTGTTATTGTTGTTGTTTATTTGACGTTGTTGTTGTTGTTTATTTGACGTTGTTGTTGTTGTTTATTTGACGTTGTTGTTGTTTTTGTTTAATTGACGTTGTTGTTGTTGTTGTTGACGTTGTTGTTGTTGTTGTTATTGTTGTATTTGGCGTTGTTGTTGTTGTGTATTTGACGTTGTTATTGTTATTGTTGTTGTTTATTTGATGTTTTTTTTGTTGTTGTTGTTTATTTGACGTTGTTGTTGTTTATTTGACGTTGTTGTTGTTGTTGTTATTGTTGTTGTTTATTTGACATTGTTGTTGATGTTGTTTATTTGACGTTGTTGTTGTTGTTGTTTATTTGACGTTGTTGTTGTTTTTATTTATTTGACGTTGTTGTTGTTATTGTTTATTTGACGTTGTTGTTGTTGTTGTTGTTTATTTGACGTTGTTATTGTTGTTTATTTGACGTTGTTTTTGTTATTTGACGTTGTTGTTGTTGTCGTTGTTGTATTTGTTGTTGTTGTTGTTGTTGCTTATTTGATGTTGTTGTTATTGTTGTTGTTTATTTGACGTTGTTGTTGTTGTTTATTTGACGTTGTTGTTGTTGTTGTTGTTTATTTTACGTTGTTGTTGTTGTTGTTGACGTTGTTGTTGTTGTTGTATTTGTTGTTGTTGTTGTTGTTTATTTGACGTTGTTGTTGTGGTTGTTCTTTATTTGACGTTGTTGTTGTTTATTTGACGTTGTTGTTGTTTATTTGACGTTGTTGTTATTGACGTTGTTGTTGTTGTTATTGTTTATTTGACGTTGTTGTTGTTGTTTATTTGACGTAGTTGTTGTTGTTGTTTATTTGACGTTTTTGTTGTTGTTGATGTTGTTGTTGTTTTTGTTATTGTTTATTTGACGTTGTTATTATTGACGTTGTTGTTGTTGTTATTGTTTATTTGACGTTGTTGTTGTTGTTGTTGTTGTTGTTGTTGTTTATTTGACGTTGTTGTTGTTTATTTGACGTTGTTGTTGTTGTTTATTTGACATTGTTGTTGTTATTGTTATTGTTTATTTGACGTTGTTGTTGTTGTTGTTTATTTGACGTTGTTGTTGTTGTTGACGTTGTTATTGTTGTTGACGTTGTTTTTGTTGTTGTTTATTTGACGTTGTTGTTGTTGTTTATTTGACGTTGTTGTTGTTGTTGTTGTTTATTCGACGTTATTGTTGTTGTTGTTTATTTGACGTTGTTATTGTTGTTGTTGTTGTTTATTTGATGTTTTTGTTGTTGTTGTTGACGTTGTTGTTGTTTATTTGACGTTGTTGTTGTTGTTGTTATTGTTGTTGTTTATTTGACAT
>OX451735.1:1204688890-1204691390 GCA_948472305.1 Vicia faba
GTTTATTTGACGTTGTTGTTGTTGTTGTTTATTTGACGTTGTTATTGTTGTTTATTTGACGTTGTTTTTGTTATTTGACATTGTTGTTGTTGTCATTGTTGTATTTGTTGTTGTTGTTGTTGTTGCTTATTTGACGTTGTTGTTATTGTTGTTGTTTATTTGACGTTGTTGTTGTTGTTTATTTGACGTTGTTGTTGTTGTTTATTTGACGTTGTTGTTGTTGTTGTTGTTGACGTTGTTGTTGTTGTATTTGTTGTTGTTGTTGTTGTTGTTTATTTGACGTTGTTATTGTTGTTGTTTATTTGACGTTATTGTTGTTGTTGTTTATTTGACGTTGTTATTGTTGTTGTTGTTGTTTATTTGATGTTTTTGTTGTTGTTGACGTTGTTGTTGTTGTTTTTGTTGTTTATTTGACGTTGTTGTTGTTGTTGTTTTTGTTGTTTATTTGACGTTGTTGTTGTTGTTGTTATTGTTGTTGTTGTTGTTGTTGTTTATTTGACATTGTTGTTGTTGTTGTTGATTATTTGACGATGTTGTTGTTGTTGTTTTTATTTATTTGACGTTGTTGTTGTTGTTGTTTATGTGACGTTGTTGTTGTTGTTTATTTGACATTGTTGACATTGTTGTTGTTGTTGTTGTTGTTTATTTGACGATGTTGTTGTTGTTGTTGTTGTTTATTTGACGTTGTTGTTGTTGTTAATGTGACGTTGTTGTTGTTGTTGTTTATTTGACATTCTTGTTGTTGTTGTTGACGTTGTTGTTGTTGTTGTTGTTTGTTTGACGTTGTTTTAGTATTGTTGTTTATTTGACATTTCTGTTGTTATTTATTGAACGTTGTTGTGGGTGACATTTTTGTTGTTGTTGTTTATTTAACGTTGTTGTTGTTGTTTATTTGACATAGTTGTTGTTGTTGACGTTGTTGTTGTTGTTGTTGTTGTTTATTTGACGTTGTTGTTGTTGTTGTTGTTTATTTGACGTTGTTGTTGTTGTTGTTATTTATTTGACGTTGTTGTTGTTGTTGTTTATTTGACGTTGTTATTGTTGTTTAATTGACGTTGTTGTTGTTGTTTATTTGATGTTGTTGTTGTTGTTGACGTTGTTGTTGTTTATTTGACGTTGTTGTTGTTATTTATTTGACATTGTTGTTGTTGTTGACGTTGTTGTTGTTGATTTTTATTTGACATTGTTGTTGTTGTTGACGTTGTTGTTGTTGTTTATTTGATGTTGTTTTAGTATTGTTGTTTATTTGACATTGTTGTTGTTATTTATTTGACGTTGTTGTGGGTGACATTGTTGTTGTTGTTTATTTGACGTTTTTGTTGTTGTTGATGTTGTTGTTGTTGTTGTTGTTGTTGTTTATTTTACGTTGTTGTTGTTGTTGTTGTTGTTGTTTATTTTACGTTGTTGTTGTTGTTGTTGTTGACGTTGTTGTTGTTGTTGTTGTTTTTGTTGTTGTTGTTGTTGTTTATTTGACGTTGTTGTTGTGGTTGTTCTTTATTTGACGTTGTTGTTGTTTATTTGACGTTGTTGTTGTTTATTTGACATTGTTGTTGTTTATTTGACGTTGTTGTTATTGACGTTGTTGTTGTTGTTATTGTTTATTTGACGTTGTTGTTGTTGTTTATTTGACGTTGTTGTTATTGACGTTGTTGTTGTTGTTATTGTTTATTTGACGTTGTTGTTGTTGTTTATTTGACGTAGTTGTTGTTGTTGACGTTGTTGTTGTTGTTGTTGTTGTTGTTTATTTGACGTTTTTGTTGTTGTTGATGTTGTTGTTGTTTTTGTTTTTGTTTATTTGACGTTGTTGTTATTGTTTATTTGACGTTGTTGTTGTTGTTATTTATTTGACGTTGTTGTTGTTGTTGTTGTTATTATTGTTGTTGTTGTTTATTTGACATTGTTGTTGTTATTGTTATTGTTTATTTGACGTTGTTGTTGTTGTTGTTTATTTGACGTTGTTGTTGTTGTTGTTGACGTTGTTGTTGTTGTTGACGTTGTTTTTGTTGTTGTTTATTTGACGTTGTTGTTGTTGTTTATTTGACGTTAATGTTGTTGTTGTTTATTTGACGGTGTTGTTGTTATTGTTGTTGTTTATTTGACGTTGTTGTTGTTTATTTGACGTTGTTGTTGTTGTTGACATAGTTGTTGTTGTTGTTGTTTATTTGATGTTGTTGTTGTTGTTCTTGACATTGTTGTTGTTGTTGTTTATTTGACGTTGTTATTGTTTTTTATTTGACATTGTTGTTGTTGTTGACGTTGTTGTTGTTGTTGTTTATTTGACATTGTTGTTGTTGTTGTTGTTTATTTGACGTTGTTGTTGTTGTTGTTTATTTGACATTGCTGTTGTTGTTGACGTTGTTGTTGTTGTTGTTTATTTGACGTTCTTGTTATTATTTATATGACATTGTTGTTGTTGTTGACGTTGTTGTTGTTGTTGTTGTTTATTTGACATTGTTATTGTTGTTGTTGACGTTGTTGTTGTTGTTGTTGTTTATTTGAT
>OX451735.1:1204696390-1204701390 GCA_948472305.1 Vicia faba
TTATTTGACGTTGTTGTTGTTGTTGTTTATTTGACATTGTTGTTGTTGTTGACGTTGTTGTTGTTGTTGTTTATTTGACGTTCTTGTTATTATTTATATGACATTGTTGTTGTTGTTGACGTTGTTGTTGTTGTTGTTGTTTATATGACATTGTTATTGTTGTTGTTGACGTTGTTGTTGTTGTTGTTGTTGTTTATTTGATGTTGTTTTAGTATTGTTGTTTATTTGACATTGTTGTTGTTATTTATTTGACGTTGTTGTGGGTGACATTGTTGTTGTTGTTTATTTGACGTTGTTTTTGTTATTTGACATTGTTGTTGTTGTTGACGTTGTTGTTGTTGTTTATTTGACATTTTTGTTGTTGTTGTTGTTGTTGTTGTTTATTTGACGTTGTTGTTGTTGTTATTGTTGTTGTTTATTTGACATTGTTGTTGTTGTTGTTGTTTATTTGACGTTGTTGTTGTTGTTGTTTATTTGACGTTGTTGTTGTTTTTATTTATTTGACGTTGTTGTTGTTATTGTTTATTTGACGTTGTTGTTGTTGTTTATTTGACGTTGTTATTGTTGTTTAATTGACGTTGTTGTTGTTGTTGACGTTGTTGTTGTTGTATTTGTTGTTGTTGTTGTTGTTTATTTGACGTTGTTGTTGTTGTTGTTGTTTATTTGACGTTATTGTTGTTGTTGTTTATTTGACGTTGTTATTGTTGTTTATTTGACGTTGTTTTTGTTATTTGACGTTGTTTTTGTTGTCATTGTTGTATTTGTTGTTGTTGTTGTTGTTGCTTATTTGATGTTGTTGTTATTGTTGTTGTTTATTTGACGTTGTTGTTGTTGTTTATTTGACGTTGTTGTTGTTGTTTATTTGACGTTGTTGTTGTTGTTGTTTAATTGACGTTGTTGTTGTTGTTGTTGACTTTGTTATTGTTGTTGTTATATTTGTTGTTGTTGTTGTTGTTTATTTGACGTTGTTGTTGTTGTTGTTTATTTGACGTTATTGTTGTTGTTGTTTATTTGACGTTGTTATTGTTGTTGTTGTTGTTTATTTGATGTTTTTGTTGTTGTTGACGTTGTTGTTGTTTATTTGACGTTGTTGTTGTTGTTGTTGTTATTGTTGTTGTTTATTTGACATTGTTGTTGTTGTTGTTGTTTATTTGACGTTGTTGTTGTTGTTGTTTATTTGACGTTGTTGTTGTTTTTATTTATTTGACGTTGTTGTTGTTATTGTTTATTTGACGTTGTTATTGTTGTTGTTGTTGTTTATTTGATGTTTTTGTTGTTGTTGACGTTGTTGTTGTTTATTTGACGTTGTTGTTGTTGTTGTTATTGTTGTTGTTTATTTGACATTGTTGTTGATGTTGTTTATTTGACGTTGTTGTTGTTGTTGTTTATTTGACGTTGTTGTTGTTTTTATTTATTTGACGTTGTTGTTGTTATTGTTTATTTGACGTTGTTGTTGTTGTTGTTTATCTGACGTTGTTATTGTTGTTTATTTGACGTTGTTTTTGTTATTTGACGTTGTTGTTGTTGTCGTTGTTGTATTTGTTGTTGTTGTTGTTGTTGTTGCTTATTTGACGTTGTTGTTATTGTTGTTGTTTATTTGACGTTGTTGTTGTTGTTTATTTGACGTTGTTGTTGTTGTTGTTTATTTTACGTTGTTGTTGTTGTTGTTGTTGTTGACGTTGTTGTTGTTGTTGTATTTGTTGTTGTTGTTGTTGTTGTTTATTTGACGTTGTTGTTGTGGTTGTTCTTTATTTGACGTTGTTGTTGTTTATTTGACGTTGTTGTCGTTTATTTGACGTTGTTGTTGTTTATTTGACGTTGTTGTTATTGACGTTGTTGTTGTTGTTATTGTTTATTTGACGTTGTTGTTGTTGTTTATTTGACGTAGTTGTTGTTGTTGTTGTTGTTTATTTGACGTTTTTGTTGTTGTTGATGTTGTTGTTGTTTTTGTTTTTGTTTATTTGACGTTGTTGTTATTGTTTATTTGACGTTGTTGTTGTTGTTGTTTATTTGACGTTGTTGTTGTTGTTATTGTTGTTGTTGTTGTTTATTTGACGTTGTTGTTGTTTATTTGACGTTGTTGTTGTTGTTTATTTGACATTGTGGTTGTTATTGTTATTGTTTATTTGACGTTGTTGTTGTTGTTGTTTATTTGACGTTGTTGTTGTTGTTGACGTTGTTATTATTGTTGACGTTGTTTTTGTTGTTGTTTATTTGACGTTGTTAATGTTGTTTATTTGACGTTGTTGTTGTTGTTGTTTATTTGACGTTATTGTTGTTGTTGTTTATTTGACGTTGTTATTGTTGCTGTTGTTGTTTATTTGATGTTTTTGTTGTTGTTGTTGTTTATTTGACGTTGTTGCTGTTGTTGTTATTGTTGTTGTTTATTTGACATTGTTGTTGTTGTTGTTTATTTGACGTTGTTGTTGTTGTTGTTTATTTGACGTTGTTGTTGTTTTTATTTATTTGACGTTGTTGTTGTTATTGTTTATTTGACGTTGTTGTTGTTGTTTATTTGACGTTGTTATTGTTGTTTATTTGATGTTGTTTTTGTTATTTGACGTTGTTGTTGTTGTCATTGTTGTATTTGTTGTTGTTGTTGTTGTTGTTGCTTATTTGACGTTGTTGTTATTGTTGTTGTTTATTTGACGTTGTTGTTGTTGTTTATTTGACGTTGTTGTTGTTGTTTATTTTACGTTGTTGTTGTTGTTGTTGTTGACGTTGTTGTTGTTGTTGTTGTTTTTGTTGTTGTTGTTGTTGTTTATTTGACGTTGTTGTTGTGGTTGTTCTTTATTTGACGCTGTTGTTGTTTATTTGACGTTGTTGTTGTTTATTTGACATTGTTGTTGTTTATTTGACGTTGTTGTTATTGACGTTGTTGTTGTTGTTATTGTTTATTTGACGTTGTTGTTGTTGTTTATTTGACGTAGTTGTTGTTGTTGACGTTGTTGTTGTTGTTGTTGTTGTTGTTTATTTGACGTTTTTGTTGTTGTTGATGTTGTTGTTGTTTTTGTTTTTGTTTATTTGACGTTGTTGTTATTGTTTATTTGACGTTGTTGTTGTTGTTATTTATTTGACGTTGTTGTTGTTGTTGTTGTTATTATTGTTGTTGTTGTTTATTTGACATTGTTGTTGTTATTGTTATTGTTTATTTGACGTTGTTGTTGTTGTTTATTTGACGTTGTTGTTGTTGTTGACGTTGTTGTTGTTGTTGACGTTGTTTTTGTTGTTGTTTATTTGACGTTGTTGTTGTTGTTTATTTGACGTTAATGTTGTTGTTGTTTATTTGACGGTGTTGTTGTTATTGTTGTTGTTTATTTGACGTTGTTGTTGTTTATTTGACGTTGTTGTTGTTGTTGACATAGTTGTTGTTGTTGTTGTTTATTTGATGTTGTTGTTGTTGTTCTTGACGTTGTTGTTGTTGTGGTTTATTTGACGTTGTTGTTGTTGTTGTTGTTTATTTGACGTTGTTGTTGTTGTTGTTCTTTATTTGACGTTGTTGTTGTTTATTTGACGTTGTTGTTGTTATTGTTTATTTGACGTTGTTGTTGTTTTTATTTATTTGACGTTGTTGTTGTTATTGTTTATTTGACGTTGTTGTTGTTGTTGTTTATTTGACGTTGTTATTGTTGTTTATTTGACGTTGTTTTTGTTATTTGACATTGTTGTTGTTGTCATTGTTGTATTTGTTGTTGTTGTTGTTGTTGCTTATTTGACGTTGTTGTTATTGTTGTTGTTTATTTGACGTTGTTGTTGTTGTTTATTTGACGTTGTTGTTGTTGTTTATTTGACGTTGTTGTTCTTGTTGTTGTTGACGTTGTTGTTGTTGTATTTGTTGTTGTTGTTGTTGTTGTTTATTTGACGTTGTTATTGTTGTTGTTTATTTGACGTTATTGTTGTTGTTGTTTATTTGACGTTGTTATTGTTGTTGTTGTTGTTTATTTGATGTTTTTGTTGTTGTTGACGTTGTTGTTGTTGTTTTTGTTGTTTATTTGACGTTGTTGTTGTTGTTGTTTTTGTTGTTTATTTGACGTTGTTGTTGTTGTTGTTATTGTTGTTGTTGTTGTTGTTGTTGTTTATTTGACATTGTTGTTGTTGTTGTTGATTATTTGACGATGTTGTTGTTGTTGTTTTTATTTATTTGACGTTGTTGTTGTTGTTGTTTATGTGACGTTGTTGTTGTTGTTTATTTGACATTGTTGACATTGTTGTTGTTGTTGTTGTTGTTTATTTGACGATGTTGTTGTTGTTGTTGTTGTTTATTTGACGTTGTTGTTGTTGTTTATGTGACGTTGTTGTTGTTGTTGTTTATTTGACATTCTTGTTGTTGTTGTTGACGTTGTTGTTGTTGTTGTTGTTTGTTTGACGTTGTTTTAGTATTGTTGTTTATTTGACATTTCTGTTGTTATTTATTGAACGTTGTTGTGGGTGACATTTTTGTTGTTGTTGTTTATTTAACGTTGTTGTTGTTGTTTATTTGACATAGTTGTTGTTGTTGACGTTGTTGTTGTTGTTGTTGTTGTTTATTTGACGTTGTTGTTGTTGTTGTTGTTGTTTATTTGACGTTGTTGTTGTTGTTGTTGTTTATTTGACGTTGTTGTTGTTGTTGTTTATTTGACGTTGTTATTGTTGTTTAATTGACGTTGTTGTTGTTGTTTATTTGATGTTGTTGTTGTTGTTGTTGACGTTGTTGTTGTTTATTTGACGTTGTTGTTGTTATTTATTTGACATTGTTGTTGTTGTTGACGTTGTTGTTGTTGATTTTTATTTGACATTGTTGTTGTTGTTGACGTTGTTGTTGTTGTTTATTTGATGTTGTTTTAGTATTGTTGTTTATTTGACATTGTTGTTGTTATTTATTTGACGTTGTTGTGGGTGACATTGTTGTTGTTGTTTATTTGACGTTTTTGTTGTTGTTGATGTTGTTGTTGTTGTTGTTGTTTATTTTACGTTGTTGTTGTTGTTGTTGTTGTTGTTTATTTTACGTTGTTGTTGTTGTT
>OX451735.1:1204723890-1204726390 GCA_948472305.1 Vicia faba
TGTTGTTGTTTATTTGACGTTGTTGTTGTTGTTTATTTGACGTTGTTGTTGTTGTTGTTTAATTGACGTTGTTGTTGTTGTTGTTGACGTTGTTATTGTTGTTGTTATATTTGTTGTTGTTGTTGTTGTTTATTTGACGTTGTTGTTATTGTTGTTTATTTGACGTTATTGTTGTTGTTGTTTATTTGACGTTGTTATTGTTGTTGTTGTTTTTTATTTGATGTTTTTGTTGTTGTTGACGTTGTTGTTGTTTATTTGACGTTGTTGTTGTTGTTGTTGTTATTGTTGTTGTTTATTTGACATTGTTGTTGTTGTTGTTGTTTATTTGACGTTGTTGTTGTTGTTTATTTGACGTTGTTGTTGTTTTTATTTATTTGACGTTGTTGTTGTTATTGTTTATTTGACGTTGTTGTTGTTGTTGTTTATTTGACGTTGTTATTGTTGTTTATTTGACGTTGTTTTTGTTATTTGACATTGTTGTTGTTGTCGTTGTTGTATTTGTTGTTGTTGTTGTTGTTGCTTATTTGACGTTGTTGTTATTGTTGTTGTTTATTTGACGTTGTTGTTGTTGTTTATTTGACGTTGTTGTTGTTGTTTATTTGACGTTGTTGTTGTTGTTGTTAACGTTGTTGTTGTTGTTGTATTTGTTGTTGTTGTTGTTGTTGTTTATTTGACGTTGTTATTGTTGTTGTTTATTTGATGTTATTGTTGTTATTGTTTATTTGACGTTGTTATTGTTGTTGTTGTTGTTTATTTGATGTTTTTGTTGTTGTTGACGTTGTTGTTGGTGTTTTTGTTGTTTATTTGACGTTGTTGTTGTTGTTGTTTTTGTTGTTTATTTGACGTTGTTGTTGTTGTTGTTATTGTTGTTGTTGTTGTTGTTGTTTATTTGACATTGTTGTTGTTGTTGTTGTTTATTTGACGATGTTGTTGTTGTTGTTTTTATTTATTTGACGTTGTTGTTATTGTTGTTGTTTATGTGACGTTGTTGTTGTTGTTTATTTGACATTGTTGACATTGTTGTTGTTGTTGTTTATTTGACGATGTTGTTGTTGTTGTTGTTTATTTGACGTTGTTGTTGTTGTTTATGTGACGTTGTTGTTGTTGTTGTTGTTTATTTGACATTCTTGTTGTTGTTGTTGACGTTGTTGTTGTTGTTGTTGTTGTTGTTTAATTGACGTTGTTTTAGTATTGTTGTTTATTTGACATTTCTGTTGTTATTTATTGAACGTTGTTGTGGGTGACATTTTTGTTGTTGTTGTTTATTTAACGTTGTTGTTGTTGTTTATTTGACATAGTTGTTGTTGTTGACGTTGTTGTTGTTGTTGTTGTTGTTGTTTATTTGACGTTTTTGTTGTTGTTGTTGTTGTTGTTGTTTATTTTACGTTGTTGTTGTTGTTTATTTGACATTGTTGTTGTTGTTGTTGTTGTTGTTGACGTTGTTGTTGTTTATTTGACGTTGTTGTTGTTGTTCTTTATTTGACGTTGTTGTTGTTTATTTGACGTTGTTATTGTTGACATTGTTGTTGTTGTTATTGTTTATTTGACGTTGTTGTTGTTGTTTATTTGACGTAGTTGTTATTGTTGACGTTGTTGTTGTTGTTTATTTGACGTTGTTGTTGTTTATTTGACGTAGTTGTTGTTGTTGACGTTGTTGTTGTTGTTGTTGTTTATTTGACGTTTTTGTTGTTGTTGATGTTGTTGTTATTGTTGTTGTTGACATTGTTGTTGTTGTTGTTTATTTGACGTTTTTCTTGTTGTTGATGTTGTTGTTGTTTATTTGACGTTGTTGTTGTTGTTTAATTGACGTTGTTGTTGTTGTTGTTATTTATTTGACGTTGTTGTTGTTGTTATTGTTGTTGGTGTTGTTTATTTGACGTTGTTGTTGTTGACGTTGTTGTTGTTGATGTTGTTGTTTATTTGACATTGTTGTTGTTGTTTATTTGACGTTGTTGTTGTTGTTGACGTTGTTGTTGTTGTTTATTTGACGTTGTTGTTGTTATTTATTTGACATTGTTGTTGTTGTTGACGTTGTTGTTGTTGTTGTTATTTATTTGACATTGTTGTTGTTGTTGTTGACGTTGTTCTTGTTGTTGTTGTTTATTTGATGTTGTTTTAGTATTGTTGTTTATTTGACATTGTTGTTGTTATTTATTTGACGTTGTTGTGGGTGACATTATTGTTGTTGTTTATTTGACGTTGTTATTGTTGTTTATTTGACGTTGTTGTTGTTGTTGTTCTTTATTTGACGTTGTTGTTGTTTATTTGACGTTGTTGTTGATGTTGTTGTTGTTGTTATTGTTTATTTGACGTTGTTGTTGTTGTTGTTTATTTGACGTAGTTGTTGTTGTTGACGTTGTTGTTGTTGTTGTTGTTGTTTATTTGACGTTGTTGTTGTTGTTTATTTGACGTAGTTGTTGTTGTTGACGTTGTTGTTGTTGTTGTTGTTGTTTATTTGACGTTATTGTTGTTGTTGTTTATTTGACGTTGTTATTGTTGT
>OX451735.1:1204751390-1204753890 GCA_948472305.1 Vicia faba
TGTTTAATTGACGTTGTTGTTGTTGTTGACGTTGTTGTTGTTGTTGTATTTGTTGTTGTTGTTGTTGTTTATTTGACGTTGTTGTTGTTGTTGTTTATTTGACGTTATTGTTGTTGTTGTTTATTTGACGTTGTTATTGTTGTTTATTTGACGTTGTTTTTGTTATTTGACGTTGTTTTTGTTGTCATTGTTGTATTTATTGTTGTTGTTGTTGCTTATTTGATGTTGTTGTTATTGTTGTTGTTTATTTGACATTGTTGTTGTTGTTTATTTGACGTTGTTGTTGTTGTTTATTTGACGTTGTTGTTGTTGTTGTTTAATTGACGTTGTTGTTGTTGTTGTTGACATTGTTATTGTTGTTGTTATATTTGTTGTTGTTGTTGTTGTTTATTTGACGTTGTTGTTGTTGTTGTTGTTTATTTGACGTTATTGTTGTTGTTGTTTATTTGACGTTGTTATTGTTGTTGTTGTTGTTTATTTGATGTTTTTGTTGTTGATGACGTTGTTGCTGTTGTTGTTGTTATTGTTGTTGTTTATTTGACATTGTTGTTGTTGTTGTTGTTTATTTGACGTTGTTGTTGTTGTTTATTTGACGTTGTTGTTGTTTTTATTTATTTGACGTTGTTGTTGTTATTGTTTATTTGACGTTGTTGTTGTTGTTGTTTATTTGACGTTGTTATTGTTGTTTATTTGACGGTGTTATTGTTATTTGACATTGTTGTTGTTGTCGTTGTTGTATTTGTTGTTGTTGTTGTTGTTGCTTATTTGACGTTGTTGTTATTGTTGTTGTTTATTTGACGTTGTTGTTGTTGTTTATTTGACGTTGTTGTTGTTGTTTATTTGACGTTGTTGTTGTTGTTGTTAACGTTGTTGTTGTTGTTGTATTTGTTGTTGTTGTTGTTGTTGTTTATTTGACGTTGTTATTGTTGTTGTTTATTTGACGTTATTGTTGTTGTTGTTTATTTGACATTGTTATTGTTGTTGTTGTTGTTTATTTGATGTTTTTGTTGTTGTTGACGTTGTTGTTGGTGTTTTTGTTGTTTATTTGACGTTGTTGTTTATTTGACGTTGTTGTTGTTGTTGACGTTGTTGTTGTTGTTGACGTTGTTTTTGTTGTTGTTTATTTGACGTTGTTGTTGTTGTTTATTTGACGGTGTTGTTGTTATTGTTGTTGTTTATTTGACGTTGTTGTTGTTTATTTGACGTTGTTGTTGTTGTTGACATAGTTGTTGTTGTTGTTGTTTATTTGATGTTGTTGTTGTTGTTCTTGACATTGTTGTTGTTGTTGTTTATTTGACGTTGTTATTGTTTTTTATTTGACATTGTTGTTGTTGTTGACGTTGTTGTTGTTGTTGTTTATTTGACATTGTTGTTGTTGTTGTTGTTGTTTATTTGACGTTGTTGTTGTTGTTGTTTATTTGACGATGTTGTGGTTGTTGTTTTTATTTATTTGACGTTGTTGTTGTTGTTTATGTGACGTTGTTGTTGTTGTTGTTGTTTATTTGACATTGTTGACATTGTTGTTGTTGTTGTTTATTTGACGATGTTGTTGTTGTTGTTTATTTGACGTTGTTGTTGTTGTTGACATAGTTGTTGTTGTTGTTTATTTGATGTTGTTGTTGTTGTTCTTGACATTGTTGTTGTTGTTGTTTATTTGACGTTGTTATTGTTTTTTATTTGACATTGTTGTTGTTGTTGACGTTGTTGTTGTTGTTGTTTATTTGACATTGTTGTTGTTGTTGTTGTTGTTTATTTGACGTTGTTGTTGTTGTTGTTTATTTGACATTGTTGTTGTTGTTGACGTTGTTGTTGTTGTTGTTTATTTGACGTTCTTGTTATTATTTATTTGACATTGTTGTTGTTGTTGACGTTGTTGTTGTTGTTGTTGTTTATTTGACATTGTTATTGTTGTTGTTGACGTTGTTGTTGTTGTTGTTTATTTGATGTTGTTTTAGTATTGTTGTTTATTTGACATTGTTGTTGTTATTTATTTGACGTTGTTGTGGGTGACATTGTTGTTGTTGTTTATTTGACGTTGTTTTTGTTATTTGACATTGTTGTTGTTGTTTATTTGACATTTTTGTTGTTGTTGTTGTTGTTGTTTATTTGACGTTGTTGTTGTTGTTGTTATTGTTGTTGTTTATTTGACATTGTTGTTGTTGTTGTTGTTGTTTATTTGACGTTGTTGTTGTTGTTGTTTATTTGACGTTGTTGTTGTTTTTATTTATTTGACGTTGTTGTTGTTATTGTTTATTTGACGTTGTTGTTGTTGTTGTTTATTTGACATTGTTATTGTTGTTTAATTGACGTTGTTGTTGTTGTTGACGTTGTTGTTGTTGTTGTATTTGTTGTTGTTGTTGTTGTTTATTTGACGTTGTTGTTGTTGTTGTTTATTTGACGTTATTGTTGTTGTTGTTTATTTGACGTTGTTATTGTTGTTTATTTGACGTTGTTTTTGTTATTGGACGTTGTTTTTGTTGTCATTGTTGTATTTATTGTT
>OX451735.1:1204771390-1204781390 GCA_948472305.1 Vicia faba
TGATGTTTTTGTTGTTGTTGACGTTGTTGTTGTTTATTTGACGTTGTTGTTATTGTTGTTGTTTATTTGACGTTGTTGTTGTTGTTTATTTGACGTTGTTGTTGTTGTTTATTTGACGTTGTTGTTGTTGTTGTTGACGTTGTTGTTGTTGTTGTATTTGTTGTTGTTGTTGTTGTTGTTGTTTATTTGACGTTGTTATTGTTGTTGTTTATTTGACGTTATTGTTGTTGTTGTTTATTTGACGTTGTTATTGTTGTTGTTGTTGTTTATTTGATGTTTTTGTTGTTGTTGACGTTGTTGTTGGTGTTTTTGTTGTTTATTTGACGTTGTTGTTGTTGTTGTTGTTTTTGTTGTTTATTTGACGTTGTTGTTGTTGTTGTTATTGTTGTTGTTGTTGTTGTTGTTTATTTGACATTGTTGTTGTTGTTGTTGTTTATTTGACGATGTTGTTGTTGTTGTTTTTATTTATTTGACGTTGTTGTTGTTGTTGTTTATGTGACGTTGTTGTTGTTGTTGTTGTTTATTTGACATTGTTGACATTGTTGTTGTTGTTGTTGTTTATTTGACGATGTTGTTGTTGTTGTTGTTTATTTGACGTTGTTGTTGTTGTTGACATAGTTGTTGTTGTTGTTTATTTGATGTTGTTGTTGTTGTTCTTGACATTGTTGTTGTTGTTGTTTATTTGACGT
This sequence comes from Vicia faba, assembly GCA_948472305.1. Lineage (NCBI taxonomy): Eukaryota > Viridiplantae > Streptophyta > Magnoliopsida > Fabales > Fabaceae > Vicia > Vicia faba. The sequence goes on from OX451735.1 coordinate 1,204,772,080, forward strand.
TGTTATTGTTTTTTATTTGACATTGTTGTTGTTGTTGACGTTGTTGTTGTTGTTGTTTATTTGACATTGTTGTTGTTGTTGTTGTTGTTGTTTATTTGACGTTGTTGTTGTTGTTGTTTATTTGACATTGTTGTTGTTGTTGACGTTGTTGTTGTTGTTGTTTATTTGACGTTCTTGTTATTATTTATTTGACATTGTTGTTGTTGTTGACGTTGTTGTTGTTGTTGTTGTTTATTTGACATTGTTATTGTTGTTGTTGACGTTGTTGTTGTTGTTGTTTATTTGATGTTGTTTTAGTATTGTTGTTTATTTGACATTGTTGTTGTTATTTATTTGACGTTGTTGTGGGTGACATTGTTGTTGTTGTTTAATTGACGTTGTTTTTGTTATTTGACATTGTTGTTGTTGTTTATTTGACATTTTTGTTGTTGTTGTTGTTGTTGTTTATTTGACGTTGTTGTTGTTGTTGTTGTTGTTGTTTATTTGACGTTGTTGTTGTTGTTGTTATTGTTGTTGTTTATTTGACATTGTTGTTGTTGTTGTTGTTGTTTATTTGACGTTGTTGTTGTTGTTGTTGTTTATTTGACGTTGTTGTTGTTTTTATTTATTTGACGTTGTTGTTGTTATTGTTTATTTGACGTTGTTGTTGTTGTTGTTTATTTGACATTGTTATTGTTGTTTAATTGACGTTGTTGTTGTTGTTGACGTTGTTGTTGTTGTTGTTGTATTTGTTGTTGTTGTTGTTGTTTATTTGACGTTGTTGTTGTTGTTGTTTATTTGACGTTATTGTTGTTGTTGTTTATTTGACGTTGTTATTGTTGTTTATTTGACGTTGTTTTTGTTATTTGACGTTGTTTTTGTTGTCATTGTTGTATTTATTGTTGTTGTTGTTGTTGCTTATTTGATGTTGTTGTTATTGTTGTTGTTTATTTGACATTGTTGTTGTTGTTTATTTGACGTTGTTGTTGTTGTTTATTTGACGTTGTTGTTGTTGTTGTTTAATTGACGTTGTTGTTGTTGTTGTTGACATTGTTATTGTTGTTGTTATATTTGTTGTTGTTGTTGTTGTTTATTTGACGTTGTTGGTGTTGTTGTTTATTTGACGTTATTGTTGTTGTTGTTTATTTGACGTTGTTATTGTTGTTGTTGTTGTTTATTTGATGTTTTTGTTGTTGTTGACGTTGTTGTTGTTTATTTGACGTTGTTGTTGTTGTTGTTGTTATTGTTGTTGTTTATTTGACATTGTTGTTGTTGTTGTTGTTTATTTGACGTTGTTGTTGTTTATTTGACGTTGTTGTTGTTTTTATTTATTTGACGTTGTTGTTGTTATTGTTTATTTGACGTTGTTGTTGTTGTTGTTTATTTGACGTTGTTATTGTTGTTTATTTGACGTTGTTTTTGTTATTTGACATTGTTGTTGTTGTAGTTGTTGTATTTGTTGTTGTTGTTGTTGTTGCTTATTTGACGTTGTTGTTATTGTTGTTGTTTATTTGACGTTGTTGTTGTTGTTTATTTGACGTTGTTGTTGTTGTTTATTTGACGTTGTTGTTGTTGTTGTTAACGTTGTTGTTGTTGTTGTTGTATTTGTTGTTGTTGTTGTTGTTGTTTATTTGACGTTGTTATTGTTGTTGTTTATTTGACGTTATTGTTGTTGTTGTTTATTTGACGTTGTTATTGTTGTTGTTGTTGTTTATTTGATGTTTTTGTTGTTGTTGACGTTGTTGTTGGTGTTTTTGTTGTTTATTTGACGTTGTTGTTGTTGTTGTTTTTGTTGTTTATTTGACGTTGTTGTTGTTGTTGTTATTGTTGTTGTTGTTGTTGTTGTTTATTTGACATTGTTGTTGTTGTTGTTGTTTATTTGACGATGTTGTTGTTGTTGTTTTTATTTATTTGACGTTGTTGTTATTGTTGTTGTTTATGTGACGTTGTTGTTGTTGTTGTTTATTTGACATTGTTGACATTGTTGTTGTTGTTGTTGTTGTTTATTTGACGATGTTGTTGTTGTTGTTGTTTATTTGACGTTGTTGTTGTTGTTTATGTGACGTTGTTGTTGTTGTTGTTGTTTATTTGACGATGTTGTTGTTGTTGTTGTTTATTTGACGTTGTTGTTGTTGTTTATGTGACGTTGTTGTTGTTGTTGTTGTTTATTTGACATTCTTGTTGTTGTTGTTGACGTTGTTGTTGTTGTTGTTGTTGTTTAATTGACGTTGTTTTAGTATTGTTGTTTATTTAACATTTCTGTTGTTATTTATTGAACGTTGTTGTGGGTGACATTTTTGTTGTTGTTGTTTATTTAACGTTGTTGTTGTTGTTTATTTGACATAGTTGTTGTTGTTGACGTTGTTGTTGTTGTTGTTGTTGTTTATTTGACGTTTTTGTTGTTGTTGTTGTTGTTTATTTTACGTTGTTGTTGTTGTTTATTTGACATTGTTGTTGTTGTTGTTGTTGTTGTTGACGTTGTTGTTGTTTATTTGACGTTGTTGTTGTTGTTCTTTATTTGACGTTGTTGTTGTTTATTTGACGTTGTTATTGTTGACATTGTTGTTGTTGTTATTGTTTATTTGACGTTGTTGTTGTTGTTTATTTGACGTAGTTGTTATTGTTGACGTTGTTGTTGTTGTTTATTTGACGTTGTTGTTGTTTATTTGACGTAGTTGTTGTTGTTGACGTTGTTGTTGTTGTTGTTTATTTGACGTTTTTGTTGTTGTTGATGTTGTTGTTATTGTTGTTGTTGACATTGTTGTTGTTGTTGTTTATTTGACGTTTTTCTTGTTGTTGATGTTGTTGTTGTTTATTTGACGTTGTTGTTGTTGTTTAATTGACGTTGTTGTTGTTGTTGTTATTTATTTGACGTTGTTGTTGTTGTTGTTATTGTTGTTGGTGTTGTTTATTTGACGTTGTTGTTGTTGACGTTGTTGTTTATTTGACGTTGTTGTTGTTGACGTTGTTGTTTATTTGACATTGTTGTTGTTGTTTATTTGACGTTGTTGTTGTTGTTGACGTTGTTGTTGTTGTTTATTTGACGTTGTTGTTGTTATTTATTTGACATTGTTGTTGTTGTTGACGTTGTTGTTGTTGTTGTTATTTATTTGACATTGTTGTTGTTGTTGTTGTTGACGTTGTTCTTGTTGTTGTTGTTTATTTGATGTTGTTTTAGTATTGTTGTTTATTTGACATTGTTGTTGTTATTTATTTGACGTTGTTGTGGGTGACATTATTGTTGTTGTTTATTTGACGTTGTTGTTGTTGTTTATTTGACGTTGTTGTTGTTGTTGTTCTTTATTTGACGTTGTTGTTGTTTATTTGACGTTGTTGTTGACGTTGTTGTTGTTGTTATTGTTTATTTGACGTTGTTGTTGTTGTTTATTTGACGTAGTTGTTGTTGTTGACGTTGTTGTTGTTGTTGTTGTTGTTGTTGTTTATTTGACGTTGTTGTTGTTGTTTATTTGACGTAGTTGTTGTTGTTGACGTTGTTGTTGTTGTTGTTGTTGTTTATTTGACGTTATTGTTGTTGTTGTTTATTTGACGTTGTTATTGTTGTTGTTGTTGTTTATTTGATGTTTTTGTTGTTGTTGACGTTGTTGTTGTTTATTTGACGTTGTTGTTGTTGTTATTGTTGTTGTTTATTTGACATTGTTGTTGTTGTTGTTTATTTGACGTTGTTGTTGTTGTTGTTTATTTGACGTTGTTGTTGTTTTTATTTATTTGACGTTGTTGTTGTTATTGTTTATTTGACGTTGTTGTTGTTGTTGTTTATTTAACGTTGTTATTGTTGTTTATTTGACGTTGTTTTTGTTATTTGACGTTGTTGTTGTTGTCGTTGTTGTATTTGTTGTTGTTGTTGTTGTTGTTGCTTATTTGACGTTGTTGTTATTGTTGTTGTTTATTTGACGTTGTTGTTGTTGTTTATTTTACGTTGTTGTTGTTGTTGTTGTTGTTGTTGTTGTTGTTGTTGTATTTGTTGTTGTTTATTTGACGTTGTTGTTGTGGTTGTTCTTTATTTGACGTTGTTGTTGTTTATTTGACGTTGTTGTTGTTTATTTGACGTTGTTGTTATTGACGTTGTTGTTGTTGTTGTTATTGTTTATTTGACGTTGTTGTTGTTGTTTATTTGACGTAGTTGTTGTTGTTTACGTTGTTGTTGTTGTTGTTGTTTATTTGACGTTTTTGTTGTTGTTGATGTTGTTGTTGTTTTTGTTTTTGTTTATTTGACGTTGTTGTTATTGTTTATTTGACGTTGTTGTTATTGTTTATTTGATGTTGTTGTTGTTGTTGTTTATTTGACGTTGTTGTTGTTGTTTGTATTATTGTTGTTGTTGTTGTTTATTTGACGTTGTTGTTGTTGTTTATTTGACATTGTTGTTGTTATTGTTATTGTTTATTTGACGTTGTTGTTGTTGTTGTTTATTTGACGTTGTTGTTGTTGATGTTGACGTTGTTGTTGTTGTTGACATTGTTTTTGTTGTTGTTTATTTGACGTTGTTGTTGTTTTTTATTTGACGTTAATGTTGTTGTTGTTTATTTGACGGTGTTGTTGTTATTGTTGTTGTTTATTTGATGTTGTTGTTGTTGACGTTGTTGTTGTTGTTGTTTATTTGACGTTGTTGTTGTTGTTGACATAGTTGTTGTTGTTGTTGTTGTTGTTTATTTGACGTTGTTGTTGTTGTTGTTGTTGTTTATTTGACGTTTTTGTTGTTGTTGATGTTGTTGTTGTTTTTGTTTTTGTTTATTTGACGTTGTTGTTATTGTTTATTTGACGTTGTTGTTATTGTTTATTTGACGTTGTTGTTGTTGTTGTTTATTTGACGTTGTTGTTGTTGTTTGTATTATTGTTGTTGTTGTTGTTTATTTGACGTTGTTGTTGTTGTTTATTTGACATTGTTGTTGTTATTGTTATTGTTTATTTGACGTTGTTGTTGTTGTTGTTTATTTGACGTTGTTGTTGTTGATGTTGACGTTATTGTTGTTGTTGACATTGTTTTTGTTGTTATTTATTTGACGTTGTTGTTGTTTTTTATTTGACGTTAATGTTGTTGTTGTTTATTTGACGGTGTTGTTGTTATTGTTGTTGTTTATTTGATGTTGTTGTTGTTGACGTTGTTGTTGTTGTTGTTTATTTGACGTTGTTGTTGTTGTTGACATAGTTGTTGTTGTTGTTGTTGTTGTTGTTTATTTGACGTTGTTATTGTTGTTGTTGTTGTTTATTTGATGTTTTTGTTGTTGTTGACGTTGTTGTTGGTGTTTTTGTTGTTTATTTGACGTTGTTGTTGTTGTTGTTGTTTTTGTTGTTTATTTGACGTTGTTGTTGTTGTTGTTATTGTTGTTGTTGTTGTTGTTTATTTGACATTGTTGTTGTTGTTGTTGTTTATTTGACGATGTTGTTGTTGTTGTTTTTATTTATTTGACGTTGTTGTTGTTGTTGTTGTTTATGTGACGTTGTTGTTGTTGTTGTTTATTTGACATTGTTGACATTGTTGTTGTTGTTGTTGTTTATTTGACGATGTTGTTGTTGTTGTTGTTTATTTGACGTTGTTGTTGTTGTTTATGTGACGTTGTTGTTGTTGTTGTTGTTTATTTGACATTCTTGTTGTTGTTGTTGACGTTGTTGTTGTTGTTGTTGTTGTTGTTGTTTATTTGACGTTGTTTTAGTATTGTTGTTTATTTGACATTTCTGTTGTTATTTATTGAACGTTGTTGTTGGTGACATTTTTGTTGTTGTTGTTTATTTAACGTTGTTGTTGTTGTTTATTTGACATAGTTGTTATTGTTGACGTTGTTGTTGTTGTTGTTGTTGTTTATTTGACGTTTTTGTTGTTGTTGTTGTTGTTTATTTTACGTTGTTGTTGTTGTTTATTTGACATTGTTGTTGTTGTTGTTGTTGTTGTTGACGTTGTTGTTGTTTATTTGACGTTGTTGTTGTTGTTCTTTATTTGACGTTGTTGTTGTTTATTTGACGTTGTTATTGTTGACATTGTTGTTGTTGTTATTGTTTATTTGACGTTGTTGTTGTTGTTTATTTGACGTAGTTGTTATTGTTGACGTTGTTGTTGTTGTTTATTTGACGTTGTTGTTGTTTATTTGACGTAGTTGTTGTTGTTGACGTTGTTGTTGTTGTTGTTTATTTGACGTTTTTGTTGTTGTTGATGTTGTTGTTATTGTTGTTGTTGACATTGTTGTTGTTGTTGTTTATTTGACGTTTTTCTTGTTGTTGATGTTGTTGTTGTTTTTGTTGTTGTTTATTTGACGTTGTTGTTGTTGTTGTTTATTTGACGTTGTTGTTGTTGTTGACGTTGTTGTTGTTGTTGTTTATTTGACGTTGTTGTTGTTATTTATTTGACATTGTTGTTGTTGTTGACGTTGTTGTTGTTGTTGTTATTTATTTGACATTGTTGTTGTTGTTGTTGTTGACGTTGTTCTTGTTGTTGTTGTTTATTTGATGTTGTTTTAGTATTGTTGTTTATTTGACATTGTTGTTGTTATTTATTTGACGTTGTTGTGGGTGACATTATTGTTGTTGTTTATTTGACGTTGTTGTTGTTGTTTATTTGACGTTGTTGTTGTTGTTGTTCTTTATTTGACGTTGTTGTTGTTTATTTGACGTTGTTGTTGACGTTGTTGTTGTTGTTATTGTTTATTTGACGTTGTTGTTGTTGTTTATTTGACGTAGTTGTTGTTGTTGACGTTGTTGTTGTTGTTGTTGTTGTTTATTTGACGTTGTTGTTGTTGTTTATTTGACGTAGTTGTTGTTGTTGACGTTGTTGTTGTTGTTGTTGTTTATTTGACGTTATTCTTGTTGTTGTTTATTTGACGTTGTTATTGTTGTTGTTGTTGTTTATTTGATGTTTTTGTTGTTGTTGACGTTGTTGTTGTTTATTTGACGTTGTTGTTGTTGTTATTGTTGTTGTTTATTTGACATTGTTGTTGTTGTTGTTTATTTGACGTTGTTGTTGTTGTTGTTTATTTGACGTTGTTGTTGTTTTTATTTATTTGACGTTGTTGTTGTTATTGTTTATTTGACGTTGTTGTTGTTGTTGTTTATTTGACGTTGTTATTGTTGTTTATTTGATGTTATTTTTGTTATTTGACGTTGTTGTTGTTGTCGTTGTTGTATTTGTTGTTGTTGTTGTTGTTGTTGCTTATTTGACGTTGTTGTTATTGTTGTTGTTTATTTGACGTTGTTGTTGTTGTTTATTTTACGTTGTTGTTGTTGTTGTTGTTGTTGTTGTTGTATTTGTTGTTGTTTATTTGACGTTGTTGTTGTGGTTGTTCTTTATTTGACGATGTTGTTGTTTATTTGACATTTTTGTTGTTGTTGTTGTTGTTGTTTATTTGACGTTGTTGTTGTTGTTGTTATTGTTGTTGTTTATTTGACATTGTTGTTGTTGTTGTTGTTGTTTATTTGACGTTGTTGTTGTTGTTGTTTATTTGACGTTGTTGTTGTTTTTATTTATTTGACGTTGTTGTTGTTATTGTTTATTTGACGTTGTTGTTGTTGTTGTTTATTTGACGTTGTTATTGTTGTTTAATTGACGTTGTTGTTGTTGTTGACGTTGTTGTTGTTGTTGTATTTGTTGTTGTTGTTGTTGTTTATTTGACGTTGTTGTTGTTGTTGTTTATTTGACATTATTGTTGTTGTTGTTTATTTGACGTTGTTATTGTTGTTTATTTGACGTTGTTTTTGTTATTTGACGTTGTTTTTGTTGTCATTGTTGTATTTATTGTTGTTGTTGTTGTTGCTTATTTGATGTTGTTGTTATTGTTGTTGTTTATTTGACATTGTTGTTGTTGTTTATTTGACGTTGTTGTTGTTGTTTATTTGACGTTGTTGTTGTTGTTGTTTAATTGACGTTGTTGTTGTTGTTGTTGACGTTGTTATTGTTGTTGTTATATTTGTTGTTGTTGTTGTTGTTGTTTATTTGACGTTGTTGTTGTTGTTGTTTATTTGACGTTATTGTTGTTGTTGTTTATTTGACGTTGTTATTGTTGTTGTTGTTGTTTATTTGATGTTTTTGTTGTTGTTGACGTTGTTGTTGTTTATTTGACGTTGTTGTTGTTGTTGTTGTTATTGTTGTTGTTTATTTGACATTGTTGTTGTTGTTGTTGTTTATTTGACGTTGTTGTTGTTGTTTATTTGACGTTGTTGTTGTTTTTATTTATTTGATGTTGTTGTTGTTATTGTTTATTTGACGTTGTTGTTGTTGTTGTTTATTTGACGTTGTTATTGTTGTTTATTTGACGTTGTTTTTGTTATTTGACATTGTTGTTGTTGTCGTTGTTGTATTTGTTGTTGTTGTTGTTGTTGTTGCTTATTTGACGTTGTTGTTATTGTTGTTGTTTATTTGACGTTGTTGTTGTTGTTTATTTGACGTTGTTGTTGTTGTTTATTTGACGTTGTTGTTGTTGTTTATTTGACGTTGTTGTTGTTGTTGTTAACGTTGTTGTTGTTGTTGTATTTGTTGTTGTTGTTGTTGTTTATTTGACGTTGTTATTGTTGTTGTTTATTTGACGTTATTGTTGTTGTTGTTTATTTGACGTTGTTATTGTTGTTGTTGTTGTTTATTTGATGTTTTTGTTGTTGTTGACGTTGTTGTTGGTGTTTTTGTTGTTTATTTGACGTTGTTGTTGTTGTTGTTGTTTTTGTTGTTTATTTGACATTGTTGTTGTTGTTGTTATTGTTGTTGTTGTTGTTGTTGTTTATTTGACATTGTTGTTGTTGTTGTTGTTTATTTGACGATGTTGTTGTTGTTGTTTTTATTTATTTGACGTTGTTGTTATTGTTGTTGTTTATGTGACGTTGTTGTTGTTGTTGTTTATTTGACATTGTTGACATTGTTGTTGTTGTTGTTGTTTATTTGACGATGTTGTTGTTGTTGTTGTTTATTTGACGTTGTTGTTGTTGTTTATGTGACGTTGTTGTTGTTGTTGTTGTTTATTTGACATTCTTGTTGTTGTTGTTGACGTTGTTGTTGTTGTTGTTGTTGTTTAATTGACGTTGTTTTAGTATTGTTGTTTATTTGACATTTCTGTTGTTATTTATTGAACGTTGTTGTGGGTGACATTTTTGTTGTTGTTGTTTATTTAACGTTGTTGTTGTTGTTTATTTGACATAGTTATTGTTGTTGACGTTGTTGTTGTTGTTGTTGTTGTTGTTGTTTATTTGACGTTTTTGTTGTTGTTGTTGTTGTTTATTTTACGTTGTTGTTGTTGTTTATTTGACATTGTTGTTGTTGTTGTTGTTGTTGTTGACGTTGTTGTTGTTTATTTGACGTTGTTGTTGTTGTTCTTTATTTGACGTTGTTGTTGTTGTTTTT
>OX451735.1:1204801390-1204813890 GCA_948472305.1 Vicia faba
TTGTTGTTGTTGTTATTGTTTATTTGACGTTGTTGTTGTTGTTTATTTGACGTAGTTGTTGTTGTTGACGTTGTTGTTGTTGTTGTTGTTGTTTATTTGACGTTGTTGTTGTTGTTTATTTGACGTAGTTGTTGTTGTTGACGTTGTTGTTGTTGTTGTTGTTGTTTATTTGACGTTATTCTTGTTGTTGTTTATTTGACGTTGTTATTGTTGTTGTTGTTGTTTATTTGATGTTTTTGTTGTTGTTGACGTTGTTGTTGTTTATTTGACGTTGTTGTTGTTGTTATTGTTGTTGTTTATTTGACATTGTTGTTGTTGTTGTTTATTTGACGTTGTTGTTGTTGTTGTTTATTTGACGTTGTTGTTGTTTTTATTTATTTGACGTTGTTGTTGTTATTGTTTATTTGACGTTGTTGTTGTTGTTGTTTATTTGACGTTGTTATTGTTGTTTATTTGATGTTGTTTTTGTTATTTGACGTTGTTGTTGTTGTCGTTGTTGTATTTGTTGTTGTTGTTGTTGTTGTTGCTTATTTGACGTTGTTGTTATTGTTGTTGTTTATTTGACGTTGTTGTTGTTGTTTATTTTACGTTGTTGTTATTGTTGTTGTTGTTGTTGTTGTTGTTGTATTTGTTGTTGTTTATTTGACGTTGTTGTTGTGGTTGTTCTTTATTTGACGTTGTTGTTGTTTATTTGACGTTGTTGTTGTTTATTTGACGTTGTTGTTATTGACGTTGTTGTTGTTGTTGTTATTGTTTATTTGACGTTGTTGTTGTTGTTTATTTGACGTAGTTGTTGTTGTTTACGTTGTTGTTGTTGTTGTTGTTGTTTATTTGACGTTTTTGTTGTTGTTGATGTTGTTGTTGTTTTTGTTTTTGTTTATTTGACGTTGTTGTTATTGTTTATTTGACGTTGTTGTTGTTGTTGTTTATTTGACGTTGTTGTTACTGTTTATTTGACGTTGTTGTTGTTGTTGTTTATTTGACGTTGTTGTTGTTGTTTGTATTATTGTTGTTGTTGTTTATTTGACGTTGTTGTTGTTGTTTATTTGACATTGTTGTTGTTATTGTTATTGTTTATTTGACGTTGTTGTTGTTGTTGTTTATTTGACGTTGTTGTTGTTGATGTTGACGTTGTTGTTGTTGTTGACATTGTTTTTGTTGTTGTTTATTTGACGTTGTTGTTGTTTTTTATTTGACGTTAATGTTGTTGTTGTTTATTTGACGGTGTTGTTGTTATTGTTGTTGTTTATTTGATGTTGTTGTTGTTGACGTTGTTGTTGTTGTTGTTTATTTGACGTTGTTGTTGTTGTTGACATAGTTGTTGTTGTTGTTGTTGTTGTTTATTTGACGTTGTTGTTGTTGTTCTTGACATTGTTGTTGTTGTTGTTTATTTGACGTTGTTATTGTTTTTTATTTGACTTTGTTGTTGTTGTTGACGTTGTTGTTGTTGTTGTTTATTTGACATTGTTGTTGTTGTTGTTGTTTATTTGACGTTGTTGTTGTTGTTTATTTGACATTGTTGTTGTTGTTGACGTTGTTGTTGTTGTTGTTTATTTGACGTTCTTGTTATTATTTATTTGACATTGTTGTTGTTGTTGACGTTGTTGTTGTTGTTGTTTATTTGACATTGTTATTGTTGTTGTTGACGTTGTTGTTGTTTTTGTTTATTTGATGTTGTTTTAGTATTGTTGTTTATTTGACATTGTTGTTGTTATTTATTTGACGTTGTTGTGGGTGACATTGTTGTTGTTGTTTATTTGACGTTGTTGTTTATTTGACGTAGTTGTTGTTGTTGACGTTGTTGTTGTTGTTTATTTGACATTTTTGTTGTTGTTGTTGTTGTTGTTTATTTGACGTTGTTGTTGTTGTTATTGTTGTTGTTTATTTGACATTGTTGTTGTTGTTGTTTATTTGACGTTGTTGTTGTTGTTGTTTATTTGACGTTGTTGTTGTTTTTTTTTATTTGACGTTGTTGTTGTTATTGTTTATTTGACGTTGTTGTTGTTGTTTATTTGACGTTGTTATTGTTGTTTAATTGACGTTGTTGTTGTTGTTGTTGACGTTGTTGTTGTTTATTTGACGTTGTTGTTGTTGTTCTTTATTTGACGTTGTTGTTGTTTATTTGACGTTGTTATTGTTGACATTGTTGTTGTTGTTATTGTTTATTTGACGTTGTTGTTGTTGTTTATTTGACGTAGTTGTTATTGTTGACGCTGTTGTTGTTGTTGTTTATTTGACGTTGTTGTTGTTTATTTGACGTTTTTGTTGTTGTTGATGTTGTTGTTATTGTTGTTGTTGACATTGTTGTTGTTGTTGTTTATTTGACGTTTTTCTTGTTGTTGATGTTGTTGTTGTTTTTGTTGTTGTTTATTTGACGTTGTTGTTGTTGTTTAATTGACGTTGTTGTTGTTGTTATTTATTTGACGTTGTTGTTGTTGTTGTTATTGTTGTTGGTGTTGTTTATTTGACGTTGTTGTTGTTGACGTTGTTGTTTATTTGACGTTGTTGTTGTTGACGTTGTTGTTTATTTGACATTGTTGTTGTTGTTGTTTATTTGACGTTGTTGTTGTTGTTGACGTTGTTGTTGTTGTTTATTTGACGTTGTTGTTGTTATTTATTTGACATTGTTGTTGTTGTTGACGTTGTTGTTGTTGTTGTTATTTATTTGACATTGTTGTTGTTGTTGTTGTTGACGTTGTTCTTGTTGTTGTTGTTTATTTGATGTTGTTTTAGTATTGTTGTTTATTTGACATTGTTGTTGTTATTTATTTGACGTTGTTGTGGGTGACATTATTGTTGTTGTTTATTTGACGTTGTTGTTGTTGTTTATTTGACGTTGTTGTTGTTGTTGTTGTTCTTTATTTGACGTTGTTGTTGTTTATTTGACGTTGTTGTTGACGTTGTTGTTGTTGTTATTGTTTATTTGACGTTGTTGTTGTTGTTTATTTGACGTAGTTGTTGTTGTTGACGTTGTTGTTGTTGTTGTTGTTGTTGTTGTTTATTTGACGTTGTTGTTGTTGTTTATTTGACGTAGTTGTTGTTGTTGACGTTGTTGTTGTTGTTGTTGTTTATTTGACGTTATTGTTGTTGTTGTTTATTTGACGTTGTTATTGTTGTTGTTGTTGTTGTTTATTTGATGTTTTTGTTGTTGTTGACGTTGTTGTTGTTTATTTGACGTTGTTGTTGTTGTTATTGTTGTTGTTTATTTGACATTGTTGTTGTTGTTGTTTATTTGACGTTGTTGTTGTTTATTTGACGTTGTTGTTGTTTTTATTTATTTGACGTTGTTGTTGTTATTGTTTATTTGACGTTGTTGTTGTTGTTGTTTATTTGACGTTGTTATTGTTGTTTATTTGACGTTGTTTTTGTTATTTGACGTTGTTGTTGTTGTCGTTGTTGTATTTGTTGTTGTTGTTGTTGTTGCTTATTTGACGTTGTTGTTATTGTTGTTGTTTATTTGACGTTGTTGTTGTTGTTTATTTTACGTTGTTGTTGTTGTTGTTGTTGTTGTTGTTGTATTTGTTGTTGTTTATTTGACGTTGTTGTTGTGGTTGTTCTTTATTTGACGTTGTTGTTGTTTATTTGACGTTGTTGTTGTTTATTTGACGTTGTTGTTATTGACGTTGTTGTTGTTGTTATTGTTTATTTGACGTTGTTGTTGTTGTTTATTTGACGTAGTTGTTGTTGTTTACGTTGTTGTTGTTGTTGTTGTTGTTTATTTGACGTTTTTGTTGTTGTTGATGTTGTTGTTGTTTTTGTTTTTGTTTATTTGACGTTGTTGTTATTGTTTATTTGACGTTGTTGTTGTTGTTGTTTATTTGACGTTGTTGTTATTGTTTATTTGACGTTGTTGTTGTTGTTGTGTATTTGACGTTGTTGTTGTTGTTTGTATTATTGTTGTTGTTGTTTATTTGACGTTGTCGTTTATTTGACGTTGTTGTTGTTGTTTATTTGACATTGTTGTTGTTATGGTTATTGTTTATTTGACGTTGTTGTTGTTGTTGTTTATTTGACGTTGTTGTTGTTGATGTTGACGTTGTTGTTGTTGTTGACATTGTTTTTGTTGTTGTTTATTTGACGTTGTTGTTGTTGTTTATTTGACGTTAATGTTGTTGTTGTTTATTTGACGGTGTTGTTGTTATTGTTGTTGTTTATTTGATGTTGTTGTTGTTGACGTTGTTGTTGTTGTTGTTTATTTGACGTTGTTGTTGTTGTTGACATAGTTGTTGTTGTTGTTGTTATTGTTTATTTGACGTTGTTGTTGTTGTTCTTGACATTGTTGTTGTTGTTGTTTATTTGACGTTGTTATTGTTTTTTATTTGACATTGTTGTTGTTGTTGACGTTGTTGTTGTTGTTGTTTATTTGACATTGTTGTTGTTGTTGTTTATTTGACGTTGTTGTTGTTGTTTATTTGACATTGTTGTTGTTGTTGACGTTGTTGTTGTTGTTGTTGTTTATTTGACGTTCTTGTTATTATTTATTTGACATTGTTGTTGTTGACGTTGTTGTTGTTTATTTGACATTGTTATTGTTGTTGTTGACGTTGTTGTTGTTTTTGTTTATTTGATGTTGTTTTAGTATTGTTGTTTATTTGACATTGTTGTTGTTATTTATTTGACGTTGTTGTGGGTGACATTGTTGTTGTTGTTTATTTGACGTTGTTGTTTATTTGACGTAGTTGTTGTTGTTGACGTTGTTGTTGTTGTTTATTTGACATTTTTGTTGTTGTTGTTGTTGTTGTTTATTTGACGTTGTTGTTGTTGTTATTGTTGTTGTTTATTTGACATTGTTGTTGTTGTTGTTTATTTGACGTTGTTGTTGTTGTTGTTTATTTGACGTTGTTGTTGTTTTTATTTATTTGACGTTGTTGTTGTTATTGTTTATTTGACGTTGTTGTTGTTGTTTATTTGACGTTGTTATTGTTGTTTAATTGACGTTGTTGTTGTTGTTGACGTTGTTGTTGTTGTTGTATTTGTTGTTGTTGTTGTTGTTGTTTATTTGACGTTGTTGTTGTTGTTGTTTATTTGACGTTATTGTTGTTGTTGTTTATTTGACATTGTTATTGTTGTTTATTTGACGTTGTTTTTGTTATTTGACGTTGTTGTTGTTGTCATTGTTGTATTTGTTGTTGTTGTTGTTGTTGCTTATTTGATGTTGTTGTTATTGTTGTTGTTTATTTGACGTTGTTGTTGTTGTTTATTTGACGTTGTTGTTGTTGTTTATTTGACGTTGTTGTTGTTGTTGTTTAATTGACGTTGTTGTTGTTGTTGACTTTGTTGTTGTTGTTGTTGTATTTGTTGTTGTTGTTGTTTATTTGACGTTGTTGTTGATGTTGTTTATTTGACGTTATTGTTGTTGTTGTTTATTTGACGTTGTTATTGTTGTTGTTGTTGTTTATTTGATGTTTTTGTTGTTGTTGACGTTGTTGTTGTTTATTTGACGTTGTTGTTGTTGTTGTTATTGTTGTTGTTTATTTGACATTGTTGTTGTTGTTGTTTATTTGACGTTGTTGTTGTTGTTTATTTGACGTTGTTGTTGTTTTTATTTATTTGACGTTGTTGTTGTTATTGTTTATTTGACGTTGTTGTTGTTGTTGTTTATTTGACGTTTTTATTGTTGTTTATTTGACGTTGTTTTTGTTATTTGACGTTGTTGTTGTTGTCGTTGTTGTATTTGTTGTTGTTGTTGTTGTTGTTGCTTATTTGACGTTGTTGTTATTGTTGTTGTTTATTTGACGTTGTTGTTATTGTTGTTGTTTATTTGACGTTGTTGTTATTGACGTTGTTGTTGTTGTTATTGTTTATTTGACGTTGTAATTGTTGTTTATTTGACGTAGTTGTTGTTGTTTACGTTGTTGTTGTTGTTGTTGTTGTTTATTTGACGTTTTTGTTGTTGTTGATGTTGTTGTTGTTTTTGTTTTTGTTTATTTGACGTTGTTGTTATTGTTTATTTGACGTTGTTGTTGTTGTTGTTTATTTGACGTTGTTGTTGTTGTTGTTATTATTGTTGTTGTTGTTTATTTGACGTTGTTGTTGTTTATTTGACGTTGTTGTTGTTTATTTGACATTGTTGTTGTTATTGTTATTGTTTATTTGACGTTGTTGTTGTTGTTGTTTATTTGACGTTGTTGTTGTTGTTGACGTTGTTTTTGTTGTTGTTTATTTGACGTTGTTGTTGTTGTTTATTTGACGTTAATGTTGTTGTTGTTTATTTGACGGTGTTGTTGTTATTGTTGTTGTTTATTTGATGTTGTTGTTGTTGACGTTGTTGTTGTTGTTGTTTATTTGACGTTGTTGTTGTTGACATAGTTGTTGTTGTTGTTGTTGTTTATTTGACGTTGTTGTTGTTGTTCTTGACATTGTTGTTGTTGTTGTTTATTTGACGTTTTTATTGTTTTTTATTTGACATTGTTGTTGTTGTTGACGTTGTTGTTGTTGTTGTTGTTTATTTGACATTGTTATTGTTGTTGTTGACGTTGTTGTTGTTTTTGTTTATTTGATGTTGTTTTAGTATTGTTGTTTATTTGGCATTGTTGTTGTTATTTATTTGACGTTGTTGTGGGTGACATTGTTGTTGTTGTTTATTTAACGTTGTTGTTGTTATTGTTGTTGTTTATTTGACATTGTTGTTGTTGTTGTTTATTTGACGTTGTTGTTGTTTTTATTTATTTGACGTTGTTGTTGTTGTTATTGTTTATTTGACGTTGTTGTTGTTGTTTATTTGACGTTGTTATTGTTGTTTAATTGACGTTGTTGTTGTTGTTGACGTTGTTGTTGTTGTATTTGTTGTTGTTGTTGTTGTTGTTTATTTGACGTTGTTGTTGTTGTTGTTTATTTGACGTTATTGTTGTTGTTGTTTATTTGACGTTGTTATTGTTGTTTATTTGACGTTGTTTTTGTTATTTGACGTTGTTGTTGTTGTCATTGTTGTATTTGTTGTTGTTGTTGTTGTTGCTTATTTGATGTTGTTGTTATTGTTGTTGTTTATTTGACGTTGTTGTTGTTGTTTATTTGACGTTGTTGTTGTTGTTTATTTGACGTTGTTGTTGTTGTTGTTTAATTGACGTTGTTGTTGTTGTTGTTGACTTTGTTGTTGTTGTTGTTGTATTTGTTGTTGTTGTTGTTTATTTGACGTTGTTGTTGTTGTTGTTTATTTGACGTTATTGTTGTTGTTGTTTATTTGACGTTGTTATTGTTGTTGTTGTTGTTTATTTGATGTTTTTGTTGTTGTTGACGTTGTTGTTGTTTATTTGACGTTGTTGTTGTTGTTGTTATTGTTGTTGTTTATTTGACATTGTTGTTGTTGTTTATTTGACGTTGTTGTTGTTGTTTATTTGACGTTCTTGTTGTTTTTATTTATTTGACGTTGTTGTTGTTATTGTTTAATTGACGTTGTTGTTGTTGTTGTTTATTTGACGTTGTTATTGTTGTTTATTTGACGTTGTTTTTGTTATTTGACATTGTTGTTGTTGTCGTTGTTGTATTTGTTGTTGTTGTTGTTGCTTATTTAACGTTGTTGTTATTGTTGTTGTTTATTTGACATTGTTGTTATTGTTGTTGTTTATTTGACGTTTTTGTTGTTGTTGATGTTGTTGTTGTTTTTGTTTTTGTTTATTTGACGTTGTTGTTATTGTTTATTTGACGTTGCTGTTGTTGTTGTTTATTTGACGTTGTTGTTGTTGTTGTTATTATTGTTGTTGTTGTTTATTTGACGTTGTTGTTGTTTATTTGACGTTGTTGTTGTTGTTTATTTGACATTGTTGTTGTTATTGTTATTGTTTATTTGACGTTGTTGTTGTTGTTGTTTATTTGACGTTGTTGTTGTTGTTGACGTTGTTTTTGTTGTTGTTTATTTGACGTTGTTGTTATTGTTTATTTGACGTTAATGTTGTTGTTGTTTATTTGACGGTGTTGTTGTTATTGTTGTTGTTTATTTGATGTTGTTGTTGTTGACGTTGTTGTTGTTTATTTGACGTTGTTGTTGTTGTTGACATAGTTGTTGTTGTTGTTGTTTATTTGACGTTGTTGTTGTTGTTCTTGACATTGTTGTTGTTGTTGTTTATTTGACGTTGTTATTGTTTTTTATTTGACATTGTTGTTGTTGTTGACGTTGTTGTTGTTGTTGTTGTTTATTTGACATTGTTGTTGTTGTTGTTGTTTATTTGACGTTGTTGTTGTTGTTTATTTGACATTGTTGTTGTTGTTGACGTTGTTGTTGTTGTTTATTTGACATTGTTGTTGTTGTTGACGTTGTTGTTGTTGTTGTTTATTTAACGTTCTTGTTATTATTTATTTGACATTGTTGTTGTTGTTGACGTTGTTGTTGTTTATTTGACATTGTTATTGTTGTTGTTGACGTTGTTGTTGTTTTTGTTTATTTGATGTTGTTTTAGTATTGTTGTTTATTTGACATTGTTGTTGTTATTTATTTGACGTTGTTGTGGGTTACATTGTTGTTGTTGTTTATTTGACGTTGTTATTTATTTGACGTAGTTGTTGTTGTTGACGTTGTTGTTGTTGTTTATTTGACATTTTTGTTGTTGTTGTTGTTGTTTATTTGACGTTGTTGTTGTTGTTGTTATTGTTGTTGTTTATTTGACATTGTTGTTGTTGTTTATTTGACGTTGTTGTTGTTGTGGTTTATTTGACGTTGTTGTTGTTTTTATTTATTTGACGTTGTTGTTGTTATTGTTTATTTGACGTTGTTGTTGTTGTTTATTTCACGTTGTTATTGTTGTTTAATTGACGTTGTTGTTGTTGTTGTTGACGTTGTTGTTGTTGTTGTATTTGTTGTTGTTGTTGTTGTTTATTTGACGTTGTTGTTGTTGTTGTTTATTTGACGTTATTGTTGTTGTTGTTTATTTGACGTTGTTATTGTTGTTTATTTGACGTTGTTTTTGTTATTTGACGTTGTTGTTGTTGTCATTGTTGTATTTGTTGTTGTTGTTGTTGTTGCTTATTTGATGTTTTTGTTGTTTATTTGACGTTGTTGTTGTTGTTTATTTGACGTTGTTGTTGTTGTTTATTTGACGTTGTTGTTGTTGTTGTTGTTTAATTGACGTTGTTGTTGTTGTTGTTCTTGTTGTTGACGTTGTTGTTGTTGTTGTATTTGTTGTTGTTGTTGTTTATTTGACGTTGTTGTTGTTGTTTATTTGACGTTATTGTTGTTGTTGTTTATTTGATGTTGTTATTGTTGTTGTTGTTGTTGTTTATTTGATGTTTTTGTTGTTGTTGACGTTGTTGTTGTTTATTTGACGTTGTTGTTGTTGTTATTGTTGTTGTTTATTTGACATTGTTGTTGTTGTTGTTTATTTGACGTTGTTGTTGTTGTTGTTTATTTGACGTTGTTGTTGTTTTTATTTATTTGACGTTGTTGTTGTTGTTGTTTATTTGACGTTGTTGTTGTTGTTGTTGTTGTTTATTTGACGTTGTTATTGTTGTTGTTGTTGTTTATTTGATGTTTTTGTTGTTGTTGACGTTGTTGTTGTTTATTTGACGTTGTTGTTGTAGTTGTTATTGTTGTTGTTTATTTGACATTGTTGTTGTTGTTGTTTATTTGACGTTGTTGTTGTTGTTGTTTATTTGACGTTGTTGTTGTTTTTATTTATTTGACGTTGTTGTTGTTATTGTTTATTTGACATTGTTGTTGTTGTTGTTTATTTGACGTTGTTATTGTTGTTTATTTGACGTTGTTTTTGTTATTTGACGTTGTTGTTGTTATCGTTGTTGTATTTGTTGTTGTTGTTGTTGTTGCTTATTTGACGTTGTTGTTATTGTTGTTATTTATTTGACGTTGTTGTTGTTGTTTATTTGACGTTGTTGTTGTTGTTTAT
The DNA here is from genome assembly GCA_948472305.1 of Vicia faba. NCBI lineage: Eukaryota > Viridiplantae > Streptophyta > Magnoliopsida > Fabales > Fabaceae > Vicia > Vicia faba. The sequence goes on from OX451735.1 coordinate 1,204,811,224, forward strand.
TTGACGTTGTTGTTGTTGTTGTTGTTGTATTTGTTGTTGTTGTTGTTGTATTTGTTGTTGTTGTTGTTTATTTGACGTTGTTATTGTTGTTGTTTATTTGACGTTATTGTTGTTGTTGTTTATTTGACGTTGTTATTGTTGTTGTTGTTGTTTATTTGATGTTTTTGTTGTTGATGACATTGTTGTTGTTGTTTTTGTTGTTTATTTGACGTTGTTGTTGTTGTTATTATTGTTGTTGTTGTTGTTGTTGTTGTTTATTTGACGTTGTTGTTGCTGTTGTTTATTTGACGATGTTGTTGTTGTTATTTATTTGACGTTGTTGTTGTTGTTGTTTATGTGACGTTGTTGTTGTTGTTGTTTATTTGACATTGTTGACATTGTTGTTGTTGTTGTTGTTGTTTATTTGACGATGTTGTTGTTGTTGTTGTTTATTTGACATTGTTGTTGTTGTTTATGTGACGCTGTTGTTGTTGTTGTTGTTTATTTGACGTTGTTGTTGTTGTTGTTGACGTTGTTGTTGTTGTTGTTTATTTGACGTTGTTTTAGTATTGTTGTTTATTTGACATTTCTGTTGTTATTTATTGAACGTTGTTGTGGGTGACATTTTTGTTGTTGTTGTTTATTTAACGTTGTTGTTGTTGTTTATTTGACATAGTTGTTGTTGTTGACGTTGTTGTTGTTGTTGTTGTTTATTTGACGTTTTTGTTGTTGTTGTTGTTGTTTATTTTACGTTGTTGTTGTTGTTCTTTATTTGACGTTGTTGTTGTTTATTTGACGTTGTTGTTGTTGACATTGTTGTTGTTGTTATTGTTTATTTGACGATGTTGTTGTTGTTTATTTGACGTAGTTGTTGTTGTTGACGTTGTTGTTGTTGTTGTTGTTTATTTGACGTTGTTGTTGTTTATTTGACGTAGTTGTTGTTGTTGACGTTGTTGTTGTTGTTGTTGTTTATTTGACGTTTTTGTTGTTGTTGATGTTGTTGTTGTTGTTGTTGTTGACATTGTTGTTGTTGTTTATTTGACGTTTTTCTTGTTGTTGATGTTGTTGTTGTTTTTGTTGTTGTTTATTTGACGTTGTTGTTGTTGTTTAATTGACGTTGTTGTTGTTGTAGTTTATTTGACGTTGTTGTTGTTGTTGTTATTGATGTTGTTGTTGTTTATTTGACGTTGTTGTTATTGACGTTGTTGTTTATTTGACATTGTTGTTGTTGTTGTTGTTTATTTGACGTTGTTGTTGTTGTTGTTTATTTGACATTGCTGTTGTTGTTGACGTTGTTGTTGTTGTTGTTTATTTGACGTTCTTGTTATTATTTATATGACATTGTTGTTGTTGTTGACGTTGTTGTTGTTGTTGTTATTTATTTGACATTGTTGTTGTTGTTGTTGTTGACGTTGTTCTTGTTGTTGTTGTTTATTTGATGTTGTTTTAGTATTGTTGTTTATTTGACATTGTTGTTGTTATTTATTTGACGTTGTTGTGGGTGACATTGTTGTTGTTGTTTATTTGACGTTGTTGTTGTTATTTATTTGACGTTGTTGTTGTTGTTGTTCTTTATTTGACGTTGTTGTTGTTTATTTGACGTTTTTGTTGACGTTGTTGTTGTTGTTATTGTTTATTTGACGTTGTTGTTGTTGTTTATTTGACGTAGTTATTGTTGTTGACGTTGTTGTTGTTGTTGTTGTTGTTGTTTATTTGACGTTGTTGTTGTTTATTTGACGTAGTTGTTGTTGTTGACGTTGTTGTTGTTGTTGTTATTGTTGTTGTTGTTGTTTATTTGACGTTTTTGTTGTTGTTGATGTTGTTGTTGTTGTTTACATTGTTGTTGTTGTTGTTGTTGTTTATTTGACGTTTTTCTTGTTGTTGATGTTGTTGTTGTTTTTGTTGTTGTTTATTTGACGTAGTTGTTGTTGTTTAATTGACGTTGTTGTTGTTGTTGTTTATTTGACGTTGTTGTTGTTGTTATTGTTGTTGTTGTTGTTTATTTGACGTTGTTGTTGTTGACGTTGTTGTTTATTTGACGTTGTTGTTGTTGTTTATTTGACGTTGTTGTTGTTGTTGACATTGTTGTTGTTGTTGTTTATTTGACGTTGTTGTTGTTATTTATTTGACATTGTTGTTGTTGTTGACGTTGTTGTTGTTGTTGTTGTTTATTTGACATTGTTGTTGTTGTTGTTGTTGACGTTGTTCTTGTTGTTGTTGTTTATTTGATGTTGTTTTAGTATTGTTGTTTATTTGACATTGTTGTTGTTATTTATTTGACGTTGTTGTGGGTGACATTGTTGTTGTTGTTTACTTGACGTTGTTGTTGTTGTTTATTTAACGTAGTTGTTGTTGTTGACGTTGTTGTTGTTGTTGTTTATTTGACGTTTTTGTTGTTGTTGATGTTCTTGTTGTTGTTGTTGTTATTTATTTGACGTTGTTGTTGTTGTTTATTTGACATTGTTGTTGTTGTTGTTTATTTGACGATGTTGTTGTTATTGTTGTTATTGTTGTTGTTGTTGTTTATTTGACGTTGTTGTTGTTGTTTATTTGACGTTGTTGTTGTTGTTGTTTATTTGACGTGGTTGTTGTTGACGTTGTTGTTGTTGTTGTTGTTGTTGTTTATTTGACGTTGTTGTTGTTGTTTATTTGACATTGTTGTTGTTGTTATTTTTTATTTGACGTTGT
>OX451735.1:1204826390-1204838890 GCA_948472305.1 Vicia faba
TGTTGTTATTTATTTGACGTTGTTGTTGTTGTTGTTTATGTGACGTTGTTGTTGTTGTTGTTTATTTGACATTGTTGACATTGTTGTTGTTGTTGTTGTTGTTGTTTATTTGACGATGTTGTTGTTGTTTTTGTTGTTTATTTGACGTTGTTGTTGTTGTTTATGTGACGTTGTTGTTGTTGTTGTTTATTTGACATTCTTGTTGTTGTTGTTGACGTTGTTGTTGTTGTTGTTTATTTGACGTTGTTTTAGTATTGTTGTTTATTTGACATTTCTGTTGTTATTTATTGAACGTTGTTGTGGGTGACATTTTTGTTGTTGTTGTTTATTTAACGTTGTTGTTGTTGTTTATTTGACATAGTTGTTGTTGTTGACGTTGTTGTTGTTGTTGTTGTTGTTTATTTGACGTTTTTGTTGTTGTTGTTGTTGTTGTTTATTTTACGTTGTTGTTGTTGTTGTTGTTGTTGTTGTTGACGTTGTTGTTGTTTATTTGACGTTTTTGTTGTTATTCTTTATTTGACGTTGTTGTTGTTTATTTGATGTTGTTGTTGTTGACATTGTTGTTGTTGTTATTGTTTATTTGACGTTGTTGTTGTTGTTTATTTGACGTAGTTGTTGTTGTTGACGTTGTTGTTGTTGTTGTTGTTTATTTGACGTTGTTGTTGTTTATTTGACGTAGTTGTTGTTGTTGACGTTGTTGTTGTTGTTGTTTATTTGACGTTTTTGTTGTTGTTGATGTTGTTGTTGTTGTTGTTGTTGACATTGTTGTTGTTGTTGTTTATTTGACGTTTTTCTTGTTGTTGATGTTGTTGTTGTTTTTGTTGTTGTTTATTTGACGTTGTTGTTGTTGTTTAATTGACGTTGTTGTTGTTGTTGTTGTTTATTTGACGTTGTTGTTGTTGTTGTTATTGTTGTTGTTGTTCTTGTTTATTTGACGTTGTTGTTGTTGACGTTGTTGTTTATTTGATATTGTTGTTGTTGTTATTGTTTATTTGACGTTGTTGTTGTTCTTTATTTGACGTTGTTGTTGTTGTTGTTGACGTTGTTGTTGTTTATTTGACGTTGTTGTTGTTGACATTGTTGTTGTGGTTGTTTATTTGGCGTTGTTGTTGTTGTTTATTTGACGTTATCGTTGTTGTTGTTTATTTGACGGTGTTGTTGTTGTTGTTTATTTGACGTTGTTGTTGTTGTTTAATTGACGTTGTTGTTGTTGTTGTTTATTTGACGTTGTTGTTGTTGTTGTTATTGTTGTTGTTGTTGTTGTTTATTTGACGTTGTTGTTGTTGACGTTGTTGTTTATTTGACGTTGTTGTTGTTGACGTTGTTGTTTATTTGACATTGTTGTTGTTGTTTATTTGACGTTGTTGTTGTTGTTGACGTTGTTGTTGTTGTTTATTTGACGTTGTTGTTGTTATTTATTTGACATTGTTGTTGTTTTTGACGTTGTTGTTGTTGTTGTTATTTATTTGACATTGTTGTTGTTGTTGTTGACATTGTTCTTGTTGTTGTTGTTTATTTGATGTTGTTTTAGTATTGTTGTTTATTTGACATTGTTGTTGTTATTTATTTGACGTTGTTGTGGGTGACATTGTTGTTGTTGTTTATTTGACGTTGTTGTTGTTGTTGTTTATTTCACTTTGTTGTTGTTGTTGTTGTTGTTGATTTGACGTTGTTGTTGTTGTTGTTTATTTGACGTTGTTGTTGTTGTTATTGTTTATTTGACGTTGTTGTTGTTGTTGTTGTTTATTTGACGTTGTTGTTGTTGTTGTTTATTTGACGTTATTGTTGTTGTTGTTTATTTGACGTTGTTATTGTTGTTGTTGTTGTTTATTTGATGTTTTTGTTGTTGTTGACGTTGTTGTTGTTTATTTGACGTTGTTGTTGTTGTTGTTATTGTTGTTGTTTATTTGACATTGTTGTTGTTGTTGTTTATTTGACGTTGTTGTTGTTGTTGTTTATTTGACATTATTGTTGTTGTTGTTTATTTGACGTTGTTATTGTTGTTGTTGTTGTTTATTTGATGTTTTTGTTGTTGTTGACGTTGTTGTTGTTTATTTGACGTTGTTGTTGTTGTTGTTATTGTTGTTGTTTATTTGATATTGTTGTTGTTGTTGTTTATTTGACGTTGTTGTTGTTGTTGTTTATTTGACGTTGTTGTTGTTTTTATTTATTTGACGTTGTTGTTGTTATTGTTTATTTGACGTTGTTGTTGTTGTTGTTTATTTGACGTTGTTATTGTTGTTTATTTGACGTTGTTTTTGTTATTTGACGTTGTTGTTGTTGTCGTTGTTGTATTTGTTGTTGTTGTTGTTGTTGTTGCTTATTTGACGTTGTTGTTATTGTTGTTGTTTATTTGACGTTGTTGTTGTTGTTTATTTGACGTTGTTGTTGTTGTTTATTTGACGTTGTTGTTGTTGTTGTTGTTGTTGACGTTGTTGTTGTTGTTGTTGTATTTGTTGTTGTTGTTGTTGTTGTTTATTTGACGTTGTTATTGTTGTTGTTTATTTGACGTTATTGTTTTTGTTGTTTATTTGACGTTGTTATTGTTGTTGTTGTTGTTGACGTTGTTGTTGTTGTTTTTGTTGTTTATTTGACGTTGTTGTTGTTGTTGTTATTGTTGTTATTGTTGTTGTTGTTGTTGTTGTTTATTTGACGTTGTTGTAGTTGTTGTTTATTTGACGATGTTGTTGTTGTTATTATTTATTTGACGTTGTTGTTGTTGTTGTTTATGTGACGTTGTTGTTGTTGTTGTTTATTTGACATTGTTGACATTGTTGTTGTTGTTGTTGTTTATTTGACGATGTTGATGTTGTTGTTGTTGTTTATTTGACGTTGTTGTTGTTGTTTATGTGACGCTGTTGTTGTTGTTGTTGTTTATTTGACATTCTTGTTGTTGTTGTTGACGTTGTTGTTGTTGTTGTTTATTTGACGTTGTTTTAGTATTGTTGTTTATTTGACAATTCTGTTGTTATTTATTGAACGTTGTTGTGGGTGACATTTTTGTTGTTGTTGTTTATTTAACGTTGTTGTTGTTGTTGTTTATTTGACATAGTTGTTGTTGTTGACGTTGTTGTTGTTGTTGTTGTTGTTGTTTATTTGACGTTTTTGTTGTTGTTGTTGTTGTTGTTTATTTTACGTTGTTGTTGTTGTTGTTTATTTAACATTGTTGTTGTTATTGTTGTTGTTGTTGACGTTGTTGTTGTTTATTTGACGTTTTTGTTGTTATTCTTTATTTGACGTTGTTGTTGTTTATTTGACGTTGTTGTTGTTGACATTGTTGTTGTTGTTATTGTTTATTTGACGTTGTTGTTGTTGTTTATTTGACGTAGTTGTTGTTGTTGACGTTGTTGTTGTTGTTGTTTATTTGACGTTGTTGTTGTTTATTTGACGTAGTTGTTGTTGTTGACGTTGTTGTTGTTGTTGTTTATTTGACGTTTTTGTTGTTGTTCATGTTGTTGTTGTTGTTGTTGTTGACATTGTTGTTGTTGTTTATTTGACGTTTTTCTTGTTGTTGATGTTGTTGTTGTTTTTGTTGTTGTTTATTTGACGTTGTTGTTGTTGTTTAATTGACGTTGTTGTTGTTGTTGTTTATTTGACGTTGTTGTTGTTGTTGTTATTGTTGTTGTTGTTGTTTATTTGACGTTGTTGTTGTTGACGTTGTTGTTTATTTGACGTTGTTGTTGACGTTGTTGTTTATTTGACATTGTTGTTGTTGTTTATTTGACGTTGTTGTTGTTGTTGACGTTGTTGATGTTGTTTATTTGACGTTGTTGTTGTTATTTATTTGACATTGTTGTTGTTGTTGACGTTGTTGTTGTTGTTGTTATTTATTTGACATTGTTGTTGTTGTTGTTGACGTTGTTCTTGTTGTTGTTGTTTATTTGATGTTGTTTTAGTATTGTTGTTTATTTGACATTGTTGTTGTTATTTATTTGACGTTGTTGTGGGTGACATTGTTGTTGTTGTTTATTTGACGTTGCTGTTGTTGTTTATTTGACATTGTTGTTGTTGTTGTTCTTTATTTGACGTTGTTGTTGTTTATTTGACGTTTTCGTTGACGTTGTTGTTGTTGTTATTGTTTATTTGACGTTGTTGTTGTTGTTTATTTGACGTAGTTGTTGTTGTTGACGTTGTTGTTGTTGTTGTTGTTGTTTATTTGACGTTGTTGTTGTTGTTTATTTGACGTAGTTGTTATTGTTGACATTGTTGTTGTTGTTGTTTATTAGACGTTTTTGTTGTGGTTGATGTTGTTGTTATTGTTGTTGTTGACATTGTTGTTGTTGTTGTTATTTATTTGACGTTTTTGTTGTTGTTGATGTTGTTGTTGTTTTTGTTGTTGTTTATTTGACGTTGTTGTTGTTGTTTAATTGACGTTGTTGTTGTTGTTGTTGTTGTTTATTTGACGTTGTTGTTGTTGTTGTTATTGTTGTTGTTGTTGTTTATTTGACGTTGTTGTTGTTGACGTTGTTGTTTATTTGACGTTGTTGTTATTTATTTGACGTTGTTGTTCACGTTGTTGTTGTTGTTTATTTGACGTTGTTGTTGTTATTTATTTGACATTGTTGTTGTTGTTGATGTTGTTGTTGTTGTTGTTTATTTGACATTATTGTTGTTGTTGTTGTTGACGTTGTTCTTGTTGTTATTGTTTATTTGATGTTGTTTTAGTATTGTTGTTTATTTGTCATTGTTGTTGTTATTTATTTGACGTTGTTGTGGATGACATTGTTGTTTTTGTTTATTTGACGTTGTTGTTGTTGTTTATTTCACGTAGTTGTTGTTGTTGACGTTGTTGTTGTTGTTGTTGTTGTTGTTTATTTGACGTATTTGTTGTTGTTGATGTTGTTGTTGTTGTTGTTGTTTATTTGACGTTGTTGTTGTTATTGTTGTTGTTTATTTGACATTGTTGTTGTTGTTTATTTGACGTTGTTGTTGTTGTTATTGTTGTTGTTGTTGTTGTTTATTTGACGTTGTGGTTGTTGTTTATTTGACGTTGTTGTTGTTGTTTATTTGACGTTGTTGTTGTTGTTTATTTGACGTTGTTGTTGTTGTTGACGTTGTTGTTGTTGTCGTTTATTTGACATTCTTATTGTTGTTGTTGACGTTGTTATTGTTGTTGTTGTTTATTTGACGTTGTTTTAGTATTGTTGTTTATTTGACATTTCTGTTGTTATTTATTGAACGTTGTTGTGGGTGACATTTTTGTTGTTGTTGTTTATTTAACGTTGTTGTTGTTGTTTATTTGACATAGTTGTTGTTGTTGACGTTGTTGTTGTTGTTGTTGTTGTTGTTGTTGTTTATTTGACGTTTTTGTTGTTGTTGTTGTTGTTGTTTATTTTACGTTGTTGTTGTTGTTTATTTAACATTGTTGTTGTTGTTGTTGTTGTTGACGTTGTTGTTGTTTATTTGACGTTTTTGTTGTTATTCTTTATTTGACGTTGTTGTTGTTTATTTGACGTTGTTGTTGTTGACATTGTTGTTGTTGTTATTGTTTATTTGACGTTGTTGTTGTTGTTTATTTGACGTAGTTGTTGTTGTTGACGTTGTTGTTGTTGTTGTTTATTTGACGTTGTTGTTGTTTATTTGACGTAGTTGTTGTTGTTGACGTTGTTGTTGTTGTTGTTTATTTGACGTTTTTGTTGTTGTTCATGTTGTTGTTGTTGTTGTTGTTGACATTGTTGTTGTTGTTGTTTATTTGACGTTTTTCTTGTTGTTGATGTTGTTGTTGTTTTTGTTGTTGTTTATTTGACGTTGTTGTTGTTGTTTAATTGACGTTGTTGTTGTTGTTGTTTATTTGACGTTGTTGTTGTTGTTGTTATTGTTGTTGTTGTTGTTGTTTATTTGACGTTGTTGTTGTTGACGTTGTTGTTTATTTGACGTTGTTGTTGACGTTGTTGTTTATTTGACATTGTTGTTGTTGTTTATTTGACGTTGTTGTTGTAGTTGACGTTGTTGTTGTTGTTTATTTGACGTTGTTGTTGTTATTTATTTGACATTGTTGTTGTTGTTGACGTTGTTGTTGTTGTTGTTATTTATTTGACATTGTTGTTGTTGTTGTTGTTGACGTTGTTCTTGTTGTTGTTGTTTATTTGATGTTGTTTTAGTATTGTTGTTTATTTGACATTGTTGTTGTTATTTATTTGACGTTGTTGTGGGTGACATTGTTGTTGTTGTTTATTTGACGTTGTTGTTGTTGTTTATTTGACGTTGTTGTTGTTGTTGTTCTTTATTTGACGTTGTTGTTGTTTATTTGACGTTTTCGTTGACGTTGTTGTTGTTGTTATTGTTTATATGACGTTGTTGTTGTTGTTTATTTGACGTAGTTGTTGTTGTTGACGTTGTTGTTGTTGTTGTTGTTGTTGTTTATTTGACGTAGTTGTTGTTGTTGACATTGTTGTTGTTGTTGTTTATTTGACGTTTTTGTTGTGGTTGATGTTGTTGTTATTGTTGTTGTTGACATTGTTGTTGTTGTTGTTATTTATTTGACGTTTTTGTTGTTGTTGTTGTTGTTGTTGTTTTTGTTATTGTTTATTTGACGTTGTTGTTGTTGTTTAATTGACGTTGTTGTTGTTGTTGTTGTTGTTTATTTGACGTTGTTGTTGTTGTTGTTATTGTTGTTGTTGTTGTTTATTTGACGTTGTTGTTGTTGACGTTGTTGTTTATTTGACGTTGTTGTTGTTATTTATTTGACGTTGTTGTTCACGTTGTTGTTGTTGTTTATTTGACGTTGTTGTTATTTATTTGACATTGTTGTTGTTGTTGATGTTGTTGTTGTTGTTGTTTATTTGACATTATTGTTGTTGTTGTTGTTGACGTTGTTCTTGTTGTTATTGTTTATTTGATGTTGTTTTAGTATTGTTGTTTATTTGTCATTGTTGTTGTTATTTATTTGACGTTGTTGTGGATGACATTGTTGTTTTTGTTTATTTGACGTTGTTGTTGTTGTTTATTTCACGTAGTTGTTGTTGTTGTTGTTGTTGTTGTTGTTTATTTGACGTATTTGTTGTTGTTGATGTTGTTGTTGTTGTTGTTGTTTATTTGACGTTGTTGTTGTTGTTATTGTTGTTGTTTATTTGACATTGTTGTTGTTGTTTATTTGACGTTGTTGTTGTTGTTGTTATTGTTGTTGTTGTTGTTGTTTATTTGACGTTGTTGTTGTTGCTTATTTGACGTTGTTGTTGTTGTTTATTTGACGTTGTTGTTGTTGTTGACGTTGTTGTTGTTGTTGTTGTTTATTTGACGTTGTTGTTGTTGTTTATTTGATATTGTTGTTGTTGTTATTGTTTATTTGACGTTGTTGTTGTTCTTTATTTGACGTTGTTGTTGTTGTTGTTGACGTTGTTGTTGTTTATTTGACGTAGTTGTTGTTGACATTATTGTTGTGGTTGTTTATTTGGCGTTGTTGTTGTTGTTTATTTGACGTTGTTGTTGTTGTTTATTTGACGGTGTTGTTGTTGTTGTTTATTTGACGTTGTTGTTGTTGTTGTTTATTTGACGTTGTTGTTGTTGTTGACGTTGTTGTTGTTGTTTATTTGACGTTGTTGTTGTTGTTGACATAGTTGTTGTTGTTGTTTATTTGACGTTGTTGTTATTGTTGACGTTGTTGTTGTTGTTTATTTGACTTTGTTGTTGTTGTTGTTGTTTATTTGACTTTGTTGTTGTTGTTGTTGTTTATTTGACGTTGTTGTTGTTGTTGTTGTTTATTTGACGTTGTTGTTGTTGTTTATTTGACGTTGTTGTTGTTGTTATTGTTTATTTGACGTTGTTGTTGTTGTTGTTTATTTGACATTGTTGTTGTTGTTGTTATTGTTTATTTGACGTTGTTGTTGTTGTTTATTTGACGTTGTTGTTGTTGTTTATTTGACGTTGTTGTTGTTTTTTATTTGACGTTGTTGTTGTTGTTGTTTAATTGATGTTGTTGTTGTTGTTGTTGACGTTGCTGTTGTTGTTGTATTTGTTGTTGTTGTTGTTTATTTGACGTTGTTGTTGTTGTTGTTTATTTGACGTTATTGTTGTTGTTGTTTATTTGACGTTGTTATTGTTGTTGTTGTTGTTTATTTGATGTTTTTGTTGTTGTTGACGTTGTTGTTGTTTATTTGACGTTGTTGTTATTGTTGTTATTGTTGTTGTTTATTTGACATTGTTGTTGTTGTTGTTTATTTGACGTTGTTGTTGTTGTTGTTTATTTGACGTTGTTGTTGTTTTTATTTATTTGACGTTGTTGTTGTTATTGTTTATTTGACGTTGTTGTTGTTGTTGTTTATTTGACGTTGTTATTGTTGTTTATTTGACGTTGTTTTTGTTATTTGACGTTGTTGTTGTTGTCGTTGTTGTATTTATTATTGTTGTTGTTGTTGTTGCTTATTTGACGTTGTTGTTATTGTTGTTGTTTATTTGACGTTGTTGTTGTTGTTGTTTATTTGACGTTGTTGTTGTTGTTTATTTGACGTTGTTGTTGTTGTTGTTGTTGTTGTTGTTGACGTTATTGTTGTTGTTGTATTTGTTGTTGTTGTTGTTGTTGTTTATTTGACGTTGTTATTGTTGTTGTTTATTTGACGTTATTGTTGTTGTTGTTTATTTGACGTTGTTATTGTTGTTGTTGTTGTTTATTTGATGTTTTTGTTGTTGTTGACGTTGTTGTTGTTGTTTTGGTTGTTTATTTGACGTTGTTGTTGTTGTTGTTATTGTTGTTGTTGTTGTTGTTGTTTATTTGACATTGTTGTTGTTGTTGTTTATTTGACGATGTTGTTGTTGTTGTTATTTATTTGACGTTGTTGTTGTTGTTGTTTATGTGACGTTGTTGTTGTTGTTGTTGTTTATTTGACATTGTTGACATTGTTGTTGTTGTTGTTGTTTATTTGACGATGTTGTTGTTGTTGTTGTTGTTTATTTGACGTTGTTGTTGTTGTTTATGTGACATTGTTGTTGTTGTTGTTGTTTATTTGACATTCTTGTTGTTGTTGTTGACGTTGTTGTTGTTGTTGTTGTTTATTTGACGTTGTTTTAGTATTGTTGTTTATTTGACATTTCTGTTGTTATTTATTGAACATTGTTGTGGGTGACATTTTTGTTGTTGTTGTTTATTTAACGTTGTTGTTGTTGTTTATTTGACATAGTTGTTGTTGTTGACGTTGTTGTTGTTGTTGTTGTTGTTGTTGTTGTTGTTGTTTATTTGACGTTTTTGTTGTTTTTGTTGTTGTTGTTTATTTTACGTTGTTGTTGTTGTTGTTTATTTAACATTGTTGTTGTTGTTGTTGTTGACGTTGTTGTTGTTTATTTGACGTTGTTGTTGTTATTCTTTATTTGACGTTGTTGTTGTTTATTTGACGTTGTTGTTGTTGACATTGTTGTTGTTGTTATTGTTTATTTGACGTTGTTGTTGTTGTTTATTTAACGTAGTTGTTGTTGTTGACGTTGTTGTTGTTGTTGTTGTTTATTTGACGTTGTTGTTGTTTATTTGACGTAGTTGTTGTTGTTGACGTTGTTGTTGTTGTTGTTTATTTGACGTTTTTGTTGTTGTTGATGTTGTTGTTGTTGTTGTTGACATTGTTGTTGTTGTTGTTGTTTATTTGACGTTTTTCTTGTTGTTGATGTTGTTGTTGTTTTTGTTGTTGTTTATTTGACGTTGTTGTTGTTGTTTAATTGACGTTGTTGTTGTTGTTGTTGTTTATTTGACGTTGTTGTTGTTGTTGTTATTGTTGTTGTTGTTGTTGTTTATTTGACGTTGTTGTTGTTGTTGTTATTGTTGTTGTTGTTGTTGTTTATTTGACGTTGTTGTTGTTGACGTTGTTGTTTATTTGACGTTGTTGTTGTTGACGTTGTTGTTTATTTGACATTGTTGTTGTTGTTTATTTGACGTTGTTGTTGTTGTTGACGTTGTTGTTGTTTATTTGACGTTGTTGTTGTTATTTATTTGACATTGTTATTGTTGTTGACGTTGTTGTTGTTGTTGTTATTTATTTGACATTGTTGTTGTTGTTGTTGTTGACGTTGTTCTTGTTGTTGTTGTTTATTTGATGTTGTTTTAGTATTGTTGTTTATTTGACATTGTTGTTGTTATTTATTTGACGTTGTTGTGGGTGACATTGTTGTTGTTGTTTATTTGACGTTGTTGTTGTTGTTTATTTGACGTTGTTGTTGTTGTTGTTCTTCTTTATTTGACGTTGTTGTTGTTTATTTGACGTTTTTGTTGACGTTGTTGTTGTTGTTATTGTTTATTTGACGTTGTTGTTGTTGTTTATTTGACGTAGTTGTTGTTGTTGACATTGTTGTTGTTGTTGTTGTTGTTTATTTGACGTTGTTGTTGTTGTTTATTTGACGTAGTTGTTGTTGTTGACGTTGTTGTTGTTGTTGTTGTTGTTGTTGTTGTTGTTTATTTGACGTTTTTGTTGTTGTTGATGTTGTTTTTGTTGTTGTTTACATTGTTGTTGTTGTTGTTGTTTATTTGACGTTTTTCTTGTTGTTGATGTTGTTGTTGTTTTTGTTGTTGTTTATTTGACGTAGTTGTTGTTGTTTAATTGACGTTGTTGTTGTTGTTGTTTATTTGACGTTGTTGTTGTTGTTATTGTTGTTGTTGTTGTTTATTTGACGTTGTTGTTGTTGTTGTTATTGTTGTTGTTGTTGTTTATTTGACGTTGTTGTTATTGACGTTGTTGTTTATTTGACGTTACGGTTGTTGTTTATTTGACGTTGTTGTTGACGTTGTTGTTGTTGTTGTTTATTTGACGTTGTTGTTGTTATTTATTTGACATTGTTGTTGTTGTTGATGTTGTTGTTGTTGTTGTTTATTTGACATTATTGTTGTTGTTGTTGTTGACGTTGTTCTTGTTGTTGTTGTTTATTTGATGTTGTTTTAGTATTGTTGTTTATTTGACATTGTTGTTGTTATTTATTTGACGTTGTTGTGGGTGACATTGTTGTTTTTGTTTATTTGACGTTGTTGTTGTTGTTGTTTATTTCACGTAGTTGTTGTTGTTGACGTTGTTGTTGTTGTTGTTGTTGTTTATTTGACGTATTTGTTGTTGTTGATGTTGTTGTTGTTGTTGTTTATTTGACGTTGTTGTTGTTGTTATTGTTGTTGTTTATTTGACATTGTTGTTGTTGTTTATTTGACGTTGTTGTTGTTGTTATTGTTGTTGTTGTTGTTGTTGTTTATTTGACGTTGTTGTTGTTGTTTATTTGACGTTGTTGTTGTTGTTTATTTGACGTTGTTGTTATTGACGTTGTTGTTGTTGTTGTTTATTTGACGTTGTTGTTGTTGTTTATTTGACATTGTTGTTGTTGTTATTGTTTATTTGACGTTGTTGTTGTTCTTTATTTGACGTTGTTGTTGTTGTTGTTGTTGTTGACGTTGTTGTTGTTGTTTATTTGACGTTGTTGTTGTTGACATTGTTGTTGTAGTTGTTTATTTGGCGTTGTTGTTGTTGTTTATTTGACGTTGTTGTTGTTGTTGTTTATTTGACTGTGTTGTTGTTGTTATTTATTTGACATTGTTGTTGTTGTTGACATAGTTGTTGTTGTTGTTTGTTTGACGTTGTTGTTATTGTTGACGTTGTTGTTGTTGTTGTTTATTTGACGTTGTTGTTGTTGTTGTTGTTTATTTGACGTTGTTGTTGTTGTTTATTTGACGTTGTTGTTGTTGTTATTGTTTATTTGACGTTGTTGTTGTTGTTTATTTGACATTGTTGTTGTTGTTGTTATTGTTTATTTGACGTTGTTGTTGTTGTTTATTTGACGTTGTTGTTGTTGTTTATTTGACGTTGTTGTTGTTGTTTATTTGACGTTGTTGTTGTTGTTGTTTAATTGACGTTGTTGTTGTTGTTGTTGACGTTGTTATTGTTGTTGTTGTTGTTGTTGTTGTTTATTTGACGTTGTTGTTGTTGTTGTTTATTTGACGTTATTGTTGTTGTTGTTTATTTGACGTTGTTGTTGTTGTTGTTGTTTATTTGACATTCTTGTTGTTGTTGTTGACGTTGTTGTTGTTGTTGTTTATTTGACGTTGTTTTAGTATTGTTGTTTATTTGACATTTCTGTTGTTATTTATTGAACATTGTTGTGGGTGACATTTTTGTTGTTGTTGTTTATTTAACATTGTTGTTGTTGTTTATTTGACATAGTTGTTGTTGTTGACGTTGTTGTTGTTGTTGTTGTTGTTGTTTATTTGACGTTTTTGTTGTTGTTGTTGTTGTTTATTTTACGTTGTTGTTGTTGTTGTTTATTTAACATTGTTGTTGTTGTTGTTGTTGTTGACGTTGTTGTTGTTTATTTGACGTTGTTGTTGTTATTCTTTATTTGACGTTGTTGTTGTTTATTTGACGTTGTTGTTGTTGACATTGTTGTTGTTGTTATTGTTTATTTGACGTTGTTGTTGTTGTTTATTTGACGTAGTTGTTGTTGTTGACGTTGTTGTTGTTGTTGTTGTTTATTTGACGTTGTTGTTGTTTATTTGACGTAGTTGTTGTTGTTGACGTTGTTGTTGTTGTTGTTTATTTGACGTTTTTGTT
>OX451735.1:1204843890-1204846390 GCA_948472305.1 Vicia faba
GTTGTTGTTGTTGTTTATATGACGATGTTGTTGTTATTGTTGTTATTGTTGTTGTTGTTGTTGTTTATTTGACGTTGTTGTTGTTGTTTATTTGACGTTGTTGTTGTTGTTGTTTATTTGACGTCGTTGTTGTTGACGTTGTTGTTGTTGTTGTTGTTTATTTGACGTTGTTGTTGTTGTTTATTTGACATTGTTGTTGTTGTTATTTTTTATTTGACGTTGTTGTTGTTCTTTATTTGACGTTGTTATTGTTGTTGACGTTGTTGTTGTTTATTTGACGTTGTTGTTGACGTTGTTTTTCTTGTTGTTCTTTATTTAACGTTGTTGTTGTTTATTTGACGTTGTTGTTATTTATTTGACGTTGTTTATTTTACGTTGTTGTTGTTGTTGTTTATTTAACATTGTTGTTGTTGTTGTTGATGTTGTTGTTATTTATTTGACGTTGTTGTTGTTGTTCTTTATTTGACGTTGTTGTTGTTTTTTTGACCTTGTTGTTATGGACATTGTTGTTGTTGTTATTGTTTATTTGACGTTGTTGTTGTTGTTTATTTGACGTAGTTGTTGTTGTTGACGTTGTTGTTGTTGTTGTTTATTTGACGTTGTTGTTGTTTATTTGACGTAGTTGTTGTTGTTGACGTTGTGTTTGTTGTTGTTGTTTATTTGACATTTTTGTTGTTATTGATGTTGTTGTTGTTGTTATTGTTGTTGACATTGTTGTTGTTGTTGTTTATTTGACGTTTTTCTTGTTGTTGATGTTGTTGTTGTTTTTGTTGTTGTTTATTTGACGTTGTTGTTGTTGTTTAATTGACGTTGTTGTTGTTGTTGTTTATTTGACGTTGTTGTTGTTGTTGTTATTGTTGTTGTTGTTGTTGATTTGACATTGTTGTTGTTGACGTTGTTGTTTATTTGACGTTGTTGTTGTTGACGTTGTTGTTTATTTGACATTGTTGTTGTTGTTTATTTGACGTTGTTGTTGTTGTTGACGTTGTTGTTGTTGTTGACGTTGTTGTTGTTGTTTATTTGACGTTGTTGTTGTTATTTATTTGACATTGCTGTTGTTGTTAACGTTGTTGTTGTTGTTGTTGACATTGTTGTTGTTGTTGACGTTGTTGTTGTTGTTGTTGACGTTGTTCTTGTTGTTGTTGTTTATTTGATGTTGTTTTAGTATTGTTGTTTATTTGACATTGTTGTTGTTATTTATTTGACGTTGTTGTGGGTGACATTGTTGTTGTTGTTTATTTGACGTTGTTGTTGTTGTTTATTTGACGTTGTTGTTGTTGTTGTTCTTTATTTGACGTTGTTGTTGTTTATTTGACGTTTTTGTTGACGTTGTTGTTATTGTTATTGTTTATTTGACGTTGTTGTTGTTGTTTATTTGACGTAGTTGTTGTTGTTGACGTTGTTGTTGTTGTTGTTGTTGTTGTTTATTTGACGTTGTTGTTGTTGTTGTTTATTTGACGTAGTTGTTGTTGTTGACGTTGTTGTTGTTGTTGTTGTTGTTTATTTGACGTTTTTGTTGTTGTTGATGTTGTTGTTGTTTACATTGTTGTTGTTGTTGTTGTTGTTTATTTGACGTTTTTCTTGTTGTTGATGTTGTTGTTGTTTTTGTTGTTGTTTATTTGACGTAGTTGTTGTTGTTTAATTGACGTTGTTGTTGTTGTTGTTTATTTGACGTTGTTGTTGTTGTTATTGTTGTTGTTGTTGTTTATTTGACGTTGGTATTGTTGACGTTGTTGTTTATTTGACGTTGTTGTTGTTGTTTATTTGACGTTGTTGTTGTTGTTGACGTTGTTGTTGTTGTTGTTTATTTGACGTTGTTGTTGTTATTTATTTGACATTGTTGTTGTTGTTGACGTTGTTGTTGTTGTTGTTGTTTATTTGACATTGTTGTTGTTGTTGTTGACGTTGTTCTTGTTGTTGTTGTTTATTTGATGTTGTTTTAGTATTGTTGTTTATTTGACATTGTTGTTGTTATTTATTTGACGTTGTTGTGGGTGACATTGTTGTTGTTGTTGTTTACTTGACGTTGTTGTTGTTGTTTATTTGACGTAGTTGTTGTTGTTGACGTTGTTGTTGTTGTTGTTTATTTGACGTTTTTGTTGTTGTTGATGTTCTTGTTGTTGTTGTTATTTATTTGACGTTGTTGTTGTTGTTTATTTGACATTGTTGTTGTTGTTGTTGTTGTTTATATGACGATGTTGTTGTTATTGTTGTTATTGTTGTTGTTGTTGTTGTTGTTGTTGTTTATTTGACGTTGTTGTTGTTGTTTATTTGACGTTGTTGTTGTTGTTGTTTATTTGACGTCGTTGTTGTTGACGTTGTTGTTGTTGTTGTTTATTTGACGTTGTTGTTGTTGTTTATTTGACATTGTTGTTGTTGTTATTTTTTATTTGACGTTGTTGTTGTTCTTTATTTGACGTTGTTATTGTTGTTGACGTTGTTGTTGTTTATTTGACGTTGTTGTTGTTGACGTTGTTTTTGTTGTTGTTCTTTATTTAAC